>JAMXBB010000007.1:11473650-11628305 GCA_024138015.1 Lumnitzera littorea | reverse complement strand
TATATATATATATGTATTATGTATCTTCTTCATTTGTGTATATACATATGTATTAGGTATGTTCTTTATTTATGTATATACATATGTATTTGGGAGTGGGTATATATATATAATATATGGTATATGTATATAGGTATAAATAGTAATACATATAATATGTATTTTCCTATTCATGTATGTTTGTACATATGTATGCATGTGTATTACATATATATGTATATTTAGTATTTTTATATAGTATATGTATCTATACACGTATAATATATGTATATGTACTAGGTATTTCCTTTATATACATGTATAAATATTTAATATTTTATTTAATTATTTATGTATATATATGCGTGATTATGTATATATATGTAATTATTATTATTTTTACTATATGAGATATATACATGTATACGTATATAGTAAATATATGAATAAATACTTAATATTTTCAAAGTATAAGAATTTTTGTATATATGTATATGTATATTGCTAAACGTGAAGATGTATATATCTTACTATTAATAATATTTTGTGTTTTAGTATATATATATATATACACATATATAGTATAGCCGTATATGTACATAAGTATATAAAGTATAAATTAGTGTATATTATACTTGTACATAATGTATAAGTAAAGTTAGAATAATTTAATATATAATGTATATTATACATATAAACATATGTATATGAATAGTGACATATATGTAAAAATATGAATTTATGTCAATAGTATATACAATATACTATATTATTAAGTTAATAAGCATATATATACATATATAAGATTACCGTAAATTTGGAAAAAAATTTAATAATTAAGTAAGTTGGAAAATTTGATAAAATATAATCATAAGTATTTATATTTATACCAAAAATGGGAAAATAAGAGAAAATTTTAAAAAATATGTAAATATGAGACATGGCACTCTCATGTACTACCACATCATCATATATGTATAAATTAGGTAATTTCCTAAATAAATAATAATAATTAATTAATTAAGTAGAAAAATAATAAAGTGGAAAANATATATACTATAATATTAAGTTAATAAGTATATATATACATGTATATATATAAGAATACTATAAGTTTAGAGAAAAAAATTAATAATTAAGTAAGTTGGAAAATTTGATAAAATATAATCATAAGTATTTATATGTATATTTATACCATAAAATAGGAAAATCATGGAAAATCATGGAAAAAGTACCAAGGTGACACGTGGCACTTTCATGTGATGGCACATCATCATTTATTATAAAATAATTAATTTTTGTAATTAATAATGATTAATTAATTAATTAATTAAGTAGAAATATAATAAAGTAGAAAAAAATTGAGTTAGTAATTCTAAAATCTCAAAAATAAGTAAAAATAGGTAATTATAGTAAAATAAGCTTAAATTAAGAAAATTACCAACTATACGATTTAAATAATTATTAAATCATAAATATACTAAGAATAACTTAAATTGATATTTTATAGCTTTTTAAGCTAAAATAATAAACTTTATGATATTTTTATATCATAGTTCAAACTGTAAGTTACAACGTCCAAAACGGACCTTACTACAAGAAAATACGCTAAAAAACGATCAAAATAGACTATAAATTTATAAAAATCCAAGTTAAATCGAAAAAGTTATACGCGAATCAATAAAATACTTGAATTGACGATTTCATATAAACCAATAGCTAAATTAAGTAAACAGTATGAATTACGATACTAATATAGTTATTTAATTCTCAAAACTTACTATTTTTCATATTTTCCTCATGTTAGGTGATCCTGAGATCGAGACCGACTTATCTTTGGACTACAACAATCCTTGACATGATTTATGACCAAGTGAATACTCTTAATGATTCTACACTTGTTTTGTACTTATAGTTAGTGTACATAAATTAAATATTAATAACTTGATGCATAGGGTTCGAGTTATACATATGTCTGATATTGATTGATCACTGTGCAAAATACTATTAAATGTGATAATTGAAGATTTAGTCATATGATTGATTGTTGCATAATTTGAATGATTTGTTGATAATGTTTAATCACTTTATAAATTGACTTAATCATATTCAACTCAACTTAAATTATATGGATCATACATAAAGTATGAACATTGCATGTAATGTTCCAACCGTCACCTCACACGATTGGTAATGAAGGGTCTTAGAGGGATGGATTTCTACATGATTTGATTAATACAGTACAAGAGCACCAATACAACAAGACTTTACCCTTGGTTTGCAGGTTTACTTGATGCCGGAAACGCTAACCATCGATGACTGAAGGTTGTGTCTAAAGAATACCGCTATAAGGTGTGAGTGTGGATTACATGAGCCACCTCATTGCTAGATTTAGGATTTTGTGTGTTACTAAATTCCTTTGAAAGGAAAACGTATTTCGTGAAATACGTAATTTAAATTTATGGTAAAAACCCCAAGTGCTAATGGCCGGTTATGATTGGTGCCGATGTATCTCTAACCCTTACTTCGAAGGGCGTTAAATCCGATACTGTATGCAACACCGATTAACTGCATATATATTGTTTGACGTACTACTTATTCATGCATTTATATATTTGGTAATAAACTGTTTGATATCTTATTTGCTGATATAGTATAAGGCATAACTCACCAAACTTTTATAATTTATTCCCCAATGGTTTTCTCTTGCAGCTTATTAGATAATTAAACATGAGCTAAGAACTGAGTATTGAGTACTAGTGTCGAGGTACTTAAAAGTTAGAATATAAGGATAGACTATGTAAACGGTTTAAATTATTATATATAATTATTAATACTATATTTAGATTTTATGACTTTTATAGTATAAATTTTATAATTTTACTACCCAATCTTATTGTTAAGTAAATGATACCGATTCTCTATGATTCTTATGGATTATAACTTATCAAATATCCATAGTCACATATATGTTATAGTAAATTAATTAAATTAAGAATAAAAAACTTTAGTGACTAATTATTTAAAATCTTTCAATCTCTTATTTGTAAAGTAATTTTTTGATCACGAATGCACATATGATATTAAAATTTTAGATAATCCTACTAAGCTCTTCTTAGAGTTATGATAACACAAGCCAAATAAATGTGGGTTGTAACTCGTAGTAGCCACAAGGCCACTTACTAGCTACCTAAAGTCCGAGGGTAGTGGTCGATAAGTGGCTGGCAACCATCAAGGAAGGCTCATACAACCCTTTGGCGTTAGGGTAGCTTGTAAGAGAACTAGCAGCAACTGTTTTTATTTTTTTTTTTCCTTATATTTCAGTTATTTTGTTTTTTTAATTTAATTAATGATTTTTTTTGTAATTTTTAATTATATTCATTACTTTAACATATTCAATTATAGAATAGTGCCACATGTCCCTAAGTGTGACTAACAAAAACTAAAAGATATGGCCCATGTCATTATAAAAATAAAAAAAAATAAAAAAAAAAAAGAAAGGGTCAGAGGTCATTTTTTCTTCCTATCTAATCCTAAAATTGTCAATATCCTATCTAATTTCCTTAGCTCATAAAATCATAAAAAACAATAAAAATGTCAGATTTTATTATTATTACTCATTCCAATATCTGGTGGTTGTTTTCCTCCCAAAATTTTTATTATTGTTTGCTTCTAAAATTATATTTTAAAGTGTAGTGGCTATTTCCTTCGACAAGCGGGATTTACGGGTTGAGAGCATAAATTCGAGTATTTTTATGCCTGTGCGATTCTGGAAATGTGTATAAGCACATCAACTAATCTTCTATACTGTTAAACTTACCATAATTAAGCAATGGCATTTGGTTTTGCGATATAGGTTCTTTTTTTCCTTATTTTTATTGCCACTTGCATGTACGTGATCCCACTAACAGCCAAACTGATGATTGCTTAACAAAATAAAATGCGGGTCATGAGTATGTATCAAAAAAAAAAAAAAACACAGGTTAACTAATTTATAAAAGCACTAAAATACTTATTAGTTTTATTAATTTTCCTTAAAGTTAAATAAATTATCAAAATTCAACTAAGTTAACTAATTTATAAGACAGTTATTTTAGCCCATAGCTTTATGTAAGACAATTAAGTATGTACCCCATCTTCAATTTAAGTTGGTATTATGATTTAAATTTGTCGTACGTTATTCTTACTTCGTGGTTATAATTGAAATGTATGCTTGCATTTGCCACTGTTTATATTTGATAACAATATAAATTTTGGACATGTGGCTATGATATTTAAACATAGAAATGGTAAAAGAAAGGGGAAAAAAAAAAAGTACTTATTCGGAAAGCACCCTGAAATTTTTATGATAGCTTTAGAATGTTACAGGATAAATAGAGATTTCTGTTTTTATCAACCAAATACCTGTTTACTTCAATTTGGAAGCTCTGTCCAAGATTCTAAAAATTAAAGTTGCTAAGTAGTGGTTGAGTTGTAAAAATATATTTGAAGTACGAGTTTTCATTTTTTAGCAACCCGTTTAAGAATAATTATGCACCTATGTAGTTTAGGATGTAGCTAGGAGAAGGTAAATGCGATTGCCGAGGCCTAAATCATATACCCATCGATTGGAAATAACCATTTGTTCCCATGTATTTTGGAACAATTATTCCAACTCATGACAGTAGTTCCTAATATCAATTATTACTATTTCATTCTCTTACAAGTCAAAATATCCAAGCAAGATTATCTTTGCCCTTTTGGTCACAGTCACCTTTCCTTAACACACGCACACAGTAAAGGGATATACACCTATAATGTGGGGTTTTCACTTTTCAAATTATCCATTTGTTATGTGTATACATATATAAATAAATATATATATTTATGTTGTAACTATATAATATACAATTTATAGGAAAGGGGAACTGAGGTTGCTCCATACCTCTGGAAGAATCCTTTGCGATACATCTTGGTGGTTGGATCAATAAACAAAATTAATCGAAAATTAAAAGTCCGAGGTAATTAATATGCAGTCATTAATTGAAATCCACCTTTGCCAGGTGTTGGTAGAAACAATTACAGGATAAAACCTTCTTAATTATTCCGCTACAACCACTTCATCATTGGTAGGAACAGGATGAATGTGGCCCTCAGAAACTTATATTCCCAAAGAAAATTAACTTTTCTAGTGAATTAATGTTGAGGTTCTGCTAACGAACCTACTGGGCACTAGTTATAAAAGCTTAAAAACGAAACCTTTTTTTTTTTTTTTAATCTCGAAAAATGATTATATACTTTATAAAAAGGTAAGGAATTAAAAAATATATAATCATCTCTTTTAATTTATTGACGTTCAACCGGTGTCGTTAGAATACCCGTAAATATTTTCTTATTGACTCTTTTCCTTTTGTTGTTCCAAAGGTGATACAGCTGTATACATAAGAGTTAATCGAATAGAATATGGGTGAAAAAGGTATCATGTCTTATGTTGATTTTGACTGTTGAGACAATCGATGAGAGTAAACTCCAGAAATTTGGCAACATCCATGTTCGTTTCAAAGTTCATTGCAAGACAAAATGATTCAGGGTTCTAGTCTACGTCTCAAAGTCTTGATTTAAATATATATGTTGTCAGTATATTGCGAAAATTAACCACGCCAAACGTCTGTTTTACGCTTTTTGCCCTAATTATTTATATTTTCTTCGCAAATTGACAGTAAAAATACCCTATCCCACACCCTTCGTTGGTAATATGTAAAAAACCGATGCACTGGTTAATATATTGTAGAAAGATATTTTGCATTATAATCCACTTTGTCTCAATAAAAGCATATTTTCTAATATTTTGAATACCGTGATCTTAGATACAAGTTCCTTTAGTATGTTAAATATATAAAAAAGGTGTCGAAAAAAAAAAAATAAATAATCATAGCTTCACATAAAGAAATTCATAGGTTTTAGGGTAAACAAATATGAGTTATTGTTACTTGCTATTTATGTGTGTAGGTTTTGGGAAAAGGATTGAATAGGTATTAGCGTTACTTATTACATATATGCATATGTCATGAATAACTACTAATAGTATTTAAATATATAATAATATGGATGGTAGTTTTGTTTTGTTTTGTTTTTTTTTTAAATTACTGACATCCATTGCTACGTATTTGAAAACTATTAGAAGTTTTACATCATGAGTATATTTACGTAGCTTTTGTAATATCCCTTATATACCAGGTGATAGAATTTTAAATCATCAAGACGCTTTTCGATATAGCTTTTCGATATAGTAACTCAGAGTATATCGAAACTCTAAAATTAAGCATGCTTAAACTGGAGTAATCTGAGGATGGATGACCTTCTAGGAAGCTGCTGCATTAGGGAACAAAACCGTGCAATGTCCCACACCAAAATAGATAATACTTTAGTAAGAGGAGTTCCGATCAAGTTATTACAAATAGTATCAAAATAATCTACCAGTCGGAAAGGTGGAGCGCTACCTAGTGATAGTTCTATACTTGTATAATGAAATTGACAAGGACATCAATTCTATAGGGGGGGAGTAGAGTCTAATTCCCCTTACATGCCAGGTGATAGAATTATAAATCATTGATGTGCTTTTTGGTATAACGACTCAAAGTATATCGAAACTTCAAAGTTAAGTATGCTTAAGTTGGAGCAATCCCAAGATAGGTAACTTCCTATGAAGTTGCTTTACTAGGGAACAAAATAGTATAGCGTTCCACGTCAAAATGAACAATACCTTGGTGAGAGGAGTTCCGGCTAGGTCATTACAGCTTTTATTACCCACTAAATCCTTTCTTATAGATTTTGAAATGCTAAATGTAAAGATTATCTAACTATAAATAATAATTATTTGCTTATTGTGCTTGCATTAGGACTAATAGCTAGTTACATATGCCATTAAGTTATATCGAGAATGATTATATGGAATAAAGTGGCTGGTAGTTTTACGCATTGAATTGCCACTTAAGGATAGGTGGGTTTTAGATGTGGCTAATTATTATTATATAGGTCAAGCCTGTTGTAATCGAGTTACATCATTGTCATGGGATGCTACTATGGTTAGTGACAACGAATTAGCTACTCGATAGCTGATACTAATAGTGAAACCAGTATAAAGTAACTTCTTATGGTGTCAATGAAGGGATTAAAGGACCACTAAATTATTATCATATTGGCGTTAGGATCTAATGATCCATGCAATCATAAGACTCTTTTAATATTGTATTATATCATGTATATATGCAATTACATACATTTGTTACTGAAATCTAACTATTCCAAGTCTTAAGATGCTAAGATTCTATTGTTTGCTTATTCTTGAAAAAAATTATAACTTAATTGGTATTATGTTCTTCCTTTTAGTTACTATAGACACTGTAAGTTGTCATGTGATTGTTATTACACTTTGTGATTTAAGTATTAGGCTTTGTTGCTTATTGCAATTAGGACTTATTTTTTTAGGATAAATAATTAATTAGACTAGAAAATCAAAGAGCATAAGATTATCCTTGTATGCCCTCGCTAAGCTATAAGGACATACAATTGACTAGTCATATTCATTGAGTAAAGGGTATGACAATTTAAATGGTATTAAAGTATATGTTTAGAAAATTAAGAACCCATTATAAACGTGTATTAGAAGTAACTAATATTAAAACAATGATATAATTACAACTAGGCCGACTTAATATGAATTAAGCCTAATAAGTGTGTAAGACCTATATTCAGCTATTTGAAATTCAGTTCATAGAATTTAGAACGATTGAATAAATTGTCTGATTCAGCCTAGATTTTATGACAAAGGTAGGAATATTAGTAAAGCCGAAAATATTAGTAAAATCAATCCCGTAAGTTCAAATTTAAGAAAATGAGTAATAAAATAAAAAAAAATGAAATTTTCAAATTTTAAGTATATTACTTATTATTTATCAAAAATATGTAAAATGTATTCCGATAATTAACAAATTATTAAAGATAAATTATATGCATACCAAAAATCATAAAATAACTTAAATAATATTTAAGAGTATTTATTTATACCATGTATGAATTTACATATAGGGAGAAATACACGTAATTACTTAAAATACGTAAAATATATTAAAATAAGGTTAATTAATTAAAGAAAATTCATAAATAATTAAGAAAAAATCAAGAAATTTCAGAAAAAAGTGGAAATGTCTAGAAGAGGGGTGTGACATGCTGAGAAGGAAGAAAGAAAATCAACCAATTAGATTAAAACAACAAAAAATGTAATTTGAAGGAAGATAAGACCAATGTCACCTCAATTTAATGCATCAAAGTTGCTTTACGCCTTTATAAATAGTCAAAAAATTTCAAAAGCTCATTTTAGATATCTAGAATTGTAGAAAATTAGAGAGAGATGAAATTAAGAGAAAATTAAGGCTTTTACAAAAAACTATGCAGTTGAAACTTCTAAGGAAAACCTAGACTCAACGAGTAGCTAATAGTAAACAGCCATCACCACCACCACCACACGGTGGTAGCAGCTCCTAGATGGGATGATATACCCATGGCCACCGACGGTGGTTGTAGCCACCAATTTTGGTGAGTTTCGATTTCTATCCGATTTTTCTTAAATTGTTAAAAATATCAAAGTTAGTTGAAAAATTATGAAACTTGTCATCATGGAATATTTTTGTATTTAGTTTTTAGTAAAAATTTTATTTTGATGAAAATATATCCCGTGATATATGATCATTAAGAAATCATGTAAAACTAAGTATATTTCGGTTTAGGAATAAATTATTTTAAGAGTGTAATTTTGAGCCCAAAATTTTTGTGTAGACTACTTAAGGGTTATAGAATAGTGCTATGAAGCTCTTTTTCAAAAATGATTTTTTGAAATTTTTAGATAATTTTTAGGCCTCAAAATGATGTATAAAATGAGTTATTTTTTGTTAATTAAGTAATTAAATGATTAATTAATGATTTAGTACATAATTATATATTTTAGAATGTTTAAATTTGATGAAATATGATATTTATAGCATTTAGGGTGTTAGATATAATTATTAAGGTATTATGAGTATATACATAATAGGTAAAAATGGTCTATTTTAAGATAATTTTGTAAATTAGGATAATTAGGAGTAAAATCTAATTTAAGATGAAATTATATATTCTGATATGTTAATTGATGTTAAGAGATGATAATTGGAGTGATAAAAATATTAGATATGTATTATGTATATAATAGATAATAATACATAATATACAAAAATTGGAAATATAATAAATAAAAGATGTTAGAATAAAAATTGATATTATACTAATAATAGGAATATACAATAAATCTGATAGAAAACTTAAATTTAGGTAATTATATAATAAATATAAAAATTTTTCACATCGAGAGTAATTTCGATACACTAATAAGAATTTAAGTGTATCGAGTAGAATAAAATACTGATTAGGGGTAATTATAGTATTTAGGCTACCTAGAAGTAATATGATTAATTTCACATTATAGGTTGAAACAAGTTTCTAGGGTTTGTATATAAAACTGTACTTAGAAACTGAATTAGAACCTAATTTAGAAATTGATGCGGAAACTAAATCAGAACCTAGCCCTGAACCTAGCCCCGATCTTAGCCCCAAACCAAGAATAATTGTAAAAGATTTGAGAACCTAGATAATTGGACATATTAAATCTTAAACCAAAGATAATAATAAGTGTTATAAGATAAAACAAATCTATAACTATTATATGAAAACTGAGACAACGTTGGTATTATAGGGATCATTAGCAATAGACTGAACGAATCCCACCTTGAGTTAGCAAGCGAAGAGTCAAGGTAAGTTAGGATTAATATAATGTTATATTTTGGAGGCTTGAAATTATACTTGATTATGCCTATTTTGAGCTGATGATATGATTTTGATTTGTTGCTTGACTTGTATTGTATGATTTGTATGAAATTATTGATCACCCTAAACTAGATCTAATCAAATATATGATTTGTAATCATAAACCAAACTTGCATAGCAACCAATTAAGGGAACATTAGGATTCTTTGGTCAAATACCGACCCCTTCAAAAGAAATAGCACTAGATAGCATAATTGGTCCCTTTTTCATCCTAAGTCGAATTAAGTGATAAGTGAGGAGATCGTGACAAGGGAGAAATCAATGGTTCGAAAGTAGTCGCGAGAGAAGCGGTGTCTCTATTGCACAAGCGTGGGTTTGGTCGTAACTCTTCAACCCGAATTAGAGCAGATGCAATTTCTCTAATCTCACGATGGGTCAGACAACGTTGTGTAATAGCATTTGCTTGAACATGCATTATACCTAATAATTTGGTTGATAACCTTATTTGTGTTTATAGTGTAGTTTTAAGTTTCCATCTTAACTTACTAAACTATGATTGCTTACATCCCTATAGACATTATTATAGGTGTTAGTTAGGAAGCGGCTTATATTAACCCCGAAGCTAACAACTGCAGGATCTTGAGGATGTAAATTGAAGACCAAATACACTTTCTAGTTAGATTCATTTTAAAGCTTTTAGCATGAGTTTAGAAATTACTCAATTAAACTGTAACTAGATTGCTAAATCTTAATCTTGTTAGATACTCAAATTATTTTAATACAAGTATATACTTTTCTTAAGTTCATAATTTTCAATTAGGTTTTTGAAAGATCAATTCATGTAGTTTCGACTTGAGATTTTGTGGTTATTCTCCTAAGATGTTAAGCTTTGATACTATGTGATTAGATTTTTAAAGTTTGGTAGTAAGATTTTAGGGAATTTTTTTTTTTCAAAAAACCGCACATTGGAAGTGAGTTTTTCTAAAAGAGCTAAGTTAGGTTTTTGTAAAAACATGCCTCAATCTATATTGGCCAACATGCAGTAACTATAAGTGGGTGAATATGAGCTTTAAGATGATGATTTTCAATTTTAGGTGTGCATATGGTGGTTTAGGAGTTTAATTGCGAAAGTTCCAATAATTTGTATTAAGTGAAGGCGTAAGAGAAAAGTGTATATATGATGGTAGTATTAAATTGTTGTTTTCTACATTTGCAAGTTTATTAAGACTTTGAAACTTAGGATAAGTTGAATTTTATATGAAGTAGTTGGATGTATTAGTAGCAACAAGGTCAGAAATTGTGTGAGAAAGCAAGTCAAAATGTGATCTGATGTAAATATGTTGAATACATTAGGAAAATGGAATCTATACAAAAAAAGTGGCTTGTATTTGAACTCTATCCTATTTCTTGAGACAAACTATAAGTCAAGAACTTTTTAAATAAGAATCTAACTTTAAACTAAAGGTTAAAAACTTCGTTAGAAACTGGGTTAGAATGTTGTTTGGTATTGGATATTCTTGACCACATCAAGAGTTTGACAATAGATCAGCTAATAATTCATATATGAATTCTATACCTTTATCAGGATCAAAACATGAGTTAAAAGCCACTTAGACAATTGCCTATACCACAAGGCTAGGTTAGAACCTCAGTCAGAAAGTAGTTCAATGGAAGATGCAAAATATAAGAGCAACTGGAAGTTTGAAGATAGTTGATATTGAATATTAGATCATTAAGAGTCGAAGAATAAATCAAAAAGTCACTTGATTATACTTTTTAAGAATTTATTAAAGTTAAATCCTAGGTAAAAAATTACTAGGCAACAATCTATACCAAGTTAGAACCTTGGTCATAGTGTATTTTACTTAACTAATATCTAATAAATACCTTAGAAAACTCACCTAACACAATTAAGGAACTTATTTAAATGTCGAATCGAACTGATATACTATATATATTATAGAAACTAAAGATATTACATTAATTTTAAGGATAATAAAGGAAGATGAAAGCGACACACGAAGAGAATGAGCATCAATATCCACATAAGTGGGATTAGTGTTTCATTACACTTTAAAGTATTATTTAAGAATATTTGGAGACCTTAGTATATGTTTTGTTTGTGGTCGTAAGTTAGTTACCTGTGCACATGCAATGTATGTACTTGAATACTATTATGCTATTTGAGTGCTAGATTGATGTATTTATTACTTCATGATATTACATGCTGTAAACTGTTTGAATTTGCTTGATCACCCCAAAAGTTATCTAAAACAAACTTGGCTTAATTACTAACCGAACTTACATCGAAACCAACTAGGGGAAAATGACTAGGAAGTATGGGCCAAACTCAAACCCCTTCATTGAGGATAGTAGAAATGATCCTCTCCTTACCTTAAGTCAAATTAACTGATAAGAGAGAAGGTTACAGCCAGGTTGGAGTTTGTAGTTCAAAGGTAGTCTCAGGCGGAGCGTATTCTCTATTGTACAAGCCCCTATTTAGTGACCAAATTCGTAAGTGCATGACGTTAAACTTTTCGAAACCCAGATTAAAGTGGGCATAATTTCTTTAATCTCACAACGACCAGTCAATGTTGTACAATGGTATTTACTTGATTATACATTGCATCTAATTAAATTTGCTTAAAAACCCTAGTTGTTTTGTGTCTGATATGTACTACTGTCTCCATCCCACTTACTAAGTAGGTTATCACTCATTCCCTTATAGCTATTTTACAAGTTTCCCATTAGATTCACCAATACTATCTCAAGTTCAGAAGACTAAAGAAAGGGGTTGGTGAGTAAGATTTAAGATTACTTAACTGGATTTTCTACTTTATTTATTGACTGTACCAACTTCCAAGAAAACTAATAGGGTCTTCTCAAGTGACCCCTAATTTTCAAATAATGAGATATATTCCATGCTCTATATGCATGTGGTTTATAGTAAATTTTTCGTAAATCTTTTAGTAAATTCAAGGTTTCATTCTTTATACAATTTATAAAACTTGATTTTTCTTATTAAGATATAAAAATTATTTTCAATAGTTATTTTAAAAAGTTATACCATAAGTTGATTCCTACTAGGTATTAAATAGGATATTTCCAAGTAGATGAGTGGTAAATGCCTTGTATAGGCTGTACTTACGTTAGCAGCTAAAGCAACTAGCTTCTAGCATAGGTTGATTTACACGATGGGGCTATTATGACTCTCTAGTTTGAGGCGTGACATGTTGTATTTTCAATTGTTTCCTTTATTATTCCTTGTACATTACTTTTTTTGGACATTACCCTTTTAGTCTTTTCGATTTAGGGCATGTTGCTATAGTTTTTCGAGTATAAATACCCTACTGTAATGTAGCCACATCATCATATATTAGAATATTAAATGTACTCTTTATGAACATTACTCTCGTTAGCCTGTTTACTTACTTCACTCCTATCCTAACCCTTAAGTAAGGTTAGGTAGCGAGTACCCTCACTGAACCATCTTGTACATCACATTAAGCTGTGCCGTAAGTCTTTGGAAATTCCCTGGTACATCATATCCTTAGAGCTATTCGTCGGTTTGCTTGTTTTACTTTTCACTATTTTTGCATAATTCCCATCACTTTCTTTAAGCTTTCTGCAAGCTTAGATCTACCCTAGTAATCGTCCTTATCTGTCTTTGGCTTCGGATCGCATCATTTTGGTTTTAAAGAGGAGGTTTCATTTAGGTATGTTATATTTGAGTTTTTGTGAAGTAGTGTTTGCTGTATTAGTGCATTGTAGTTGCCCTGGAAGTTAGTTGTAAGTGTTGGAGTGAGTGGTAAGAGTTTTAGTTTGTTTTAGTTGTATGCTCTGTCTTGCCCAATTTCAAACATCCGAAATAGAGCAAGTTTTAGTTGAGTTTATTGTCCATTGGTGTAGTGTTGTGTTCGTGAAGTTAATTGGGCATTTATGTAAAAGAGTGTGAGTGTTGTTTAGTTTGGAGAAATAGTATCTATTGTTTTCCAGATTTAAAGTTTATAGCTACGTTTTTGTCGAAAGCATAATGGATCATAATGTCAATGCTGGCATTGAAGATGACAATAGTAATGTTGTCACCATGGACGACAGCCTTAAGGCACCTCTATGAATACAGACAAGAAATTTGATGAAATAGCTAACCTCATAGCTGATTTGACCAGAGCTGTTCATGTAATGGCCTATTAACTGTTGAGGCCGTGCAAAATACTCTACAAACTGCTCGACCTACTAAAAGACATAATCTAGCTTAATAAGTTCGAGGTAGAGGAGTAGGAGGATGAGTATGAAGAAGGATTGATTTGGGTGATACAAATGATGATGATAAAGACGAAGAGTATAAAGAGGAAGAAGAGTGGACTTGAGCACCTTGAGCTTTTGACCATGTGAAGCTATAGACCTTGAGCTTCAATGGTTCTAGGAATACAAATGATTATTTAGATTGAGAGGAGAAGGTTGAACATGTTTTTTATTACTACCGGTATGAGGACCGTAAGAAGGTGAGAACTATTGCTGTAAAGGTCTTAAGATATATTGCTATGTAATAGAAGAACTTTCAAATCATAAGAAGGAGAGAAGGACACAAATAGGTAAATACTTGGCCTAACATTAAGAGGATCCTTAGAAATAGGTTCGTACCGGATACATATTTGTAAGATACTTTGGCTCGACTTCAAGAATTGAGATAAAGAGGCCGAATTATTAATGTGTACGTTCAAGAATTCTAAATACTCATGATTCGCTGTAAAGTAGAAGAGCCATCAGTATGAATAGTATCCAAGTTTCTTACTAAATTAAGAAGTGACCTGTGAGATATTATGGAACTTTAGCAGTTCACCACATTGGATGAAGTTATAAGATTAACCCAGCGAGTGGAGATGTAGAGAAGAAACAGGGCGACCCGACCTCTAATGAGCCAACATGCTCAAGGAAGTTACCGAGCTCAGTCAAGTACCAAGTAGACTAGAAAGCTAGATGCCAGGACTTAATAGAAGGACTAACCTGATGGTGATGTACCAATAAGAACATATGAGAAGAGACAAGGATTTGGAAGAAAGATGAGCTAGATCAAATACATGTTTGTTAAAATCATGATTTTACTATTCATTTGAATATACAGAATTGATAAAATCATATAGAATTGTACAAAACCTATAATATTGTAAATTTGTAGGATCGTATATAAAAGTTCATGACTTCACTAAAAGTTTGCATATAAATGATTTTACATATATTTTAGTTAAGAAAAACCTTATAAAATCATAAACTCATAGAAATGTATTTACTCACGATTTTAACAACCATGATCAAATATTTTAAATGTCAAGAATTTAGGCACATGGTTACTCAATGTTCAAACTAAAATGACCATAATTATTAAAAGAGATGTCCCGAAGATTAAAGTGGATAGCATAAATGAGGAACCTAAGGAGGAGAAAGAAGTGGAAGATAAGATTGGTGTTAGTGCTAACCTAATTTAGGAGGATGTATTTGTAGAGGATTCGAATAAGTTGACCTTAGTTGTCTGTCGTGCAATGAGTTTAGAGCCCTCTACCGATGAGGAGCAGAGAGAGAACTAATTCCACATTACTTGCAAAGTGAATGAGCAGGTCTGTACACTTATAGTAGACTGTGGAAGCTACACCAATGTTGCATTTACCGACCTGATTAAGAAGCTTAAGCTGCCAACCATTCTACATTTAAAGCCATATAAGTTATATTGGCTAAACGAAAGGGAAGCACTACATGTCACTCAACAAGTACTGCTAGCAATCTCAATTGGAAACTATTTCAACGAAATTCTTTGTAACATGCTACCTTGTGCATATCACATGTGCTGCTAGGCCAACCATGACTTTTCAATCGAAGAGTTATTCATGATGGATACAGGAACATGTATGTGCTTGAGAAAGAGGAGAGGGAAATTACTTTGAACCCTATGATACTGAGTTAAGTTATCAAGCTACATACTAAACTTGCTTGAAGATTTAAGGAGACTTTGATTCTGAGCAGAGTTGAGCTTTGATAAGCTATAAAGACCGACATGCCTACTTTTATGTTAGTCTAGATGCTATTAGAGTTGATGGAGCAAATCGAGCTAACCCTTAAAGTGGGGGAGGCTATTGAATGAATATGTCAACTTGTTTTCCACGCAATTGTCCGATGGATTACCCCCTTTTTTGAGGCATTGAGTACTATATTGACTTGATACTCAATGCTGCCCTACCAAATAAGCTAGCTTATTGAATGAATCCTGAACAAGATGCTGAGCTCCAAAGACAAGTTAATGAACTATTGGAAAAGGGATATGCGAGGGAGAGCCTCAGCCCATGAATTATGTCGGTGCTCTTTGTGTTGAAAACGGATGGAACTTAGCGTATGTGTGTAGTGAACCAATACAGATACTCCATCCCAAGGCTAGACAATATGTTGGATGAGCTGAGTGATGCAAAGGTATTCAACAAGATTGATCTAAAATCTGAATACCAGCAAATTCAAAAGAGGTAAGGGTATGAACAGAAAACTGCTTTTAAGACCCGACATGGCTTATATGAGTGGATGGTCATGCCTTTTAGGCTACAAACACTCCAAGCACTTTCATGAGGCTAATGAATCATGTTTTGAAAAATCTGATCAGGAAATTTGTTGTTGTCTACCTCGACGACATCTTTGTCTATAGTGCCAACCTGGCAATGCATACTGACCAGCTCCGTATTGTTTTTGATGTCCTCAAAGCAGAGAAATTATTTGAAAACCTAAAGAAATGTTGTTTTTGCCAAGAGGAAGTGATCTTCCTAGGGTACGTGGTTAGTGGAAAGGGATTGAAGTTGATGAAAAGAAGGTATAAGTCATTGTTAAATGGCCGACCCTAACTCCTATGTCAAGGTGAGAAGTTTTCATGGATTGACATCGTTTTATTAATGCTTTATCTAAGGATTTAGTACCATCGTAACACCTCTGATTGAGTTAACAAAGAAGAACATTGAGTTTAAGTAAGGAGAGAAAGAGGAGATGAGTTTTGCTAAAATAAAAGCGAGGTTGACCTCTCCCCTAGTCTTAGCTCTACTAGACTTTGATAAAGTATTTGAGCTTGAATACGATGTATTAAGAGTCGGCATCAAAGCTGTATTGATGTTAGAAAGCTAACTTGTCACTTATCATAGTGAGAACCTCAAAGGAGCATAATTAAACTATTCTGTTTATGACAAAGAACTTTTTGCCCTAATCCAAGCTTCATGTATGGCAACATTATCTTTTGCTAATGGAATTTGTCATATATAGGGTCATGAGTCATTGAGATATTTGTAGAGCTAATCTAAGCTTTCCAGACACCAAGCTCGATGGATTAAATTTTTTGGAGGGATTTAACTTTGTCATTCAATACAAGTGAGGCAAGAGTAATATAGTCAGTGATGCTCTATTGAGGAGACATATTTTACTTTCTGACTTGCAGACCAGATTGTTGGAGTTTACAAGCATTAAAGAGCAGTATAAGAATTATTCTCATTTTGTCCCTATATATAAGCACTGTAGAAAAGGAAGAGTGGTGGATAAGTACCATATAGAGGATGGATATCTATTCTGAGGTGACAAGTTGTATGTACCAACCTATTTAATAAGAGAGCTACCGATGAGAGAAGCCCATAGTAGAGGACTTTCCTAACACTATGGGGAATGGAGAACAGATAAGCTGCTAAATGATAAGTTCTTTTAACCTAAAATGAGGCATGACATACATCATGTAATTGAGGGATGTACCATATGTAAGAAAGCAAAGAGCTAATAAAACAAGGGAAAGTAATGCCTTTGCTTATTTCGACCAAACCATGAGCCGACCTGAGTATGAATTTTGTCCTTAAGCTACCTCGAATTGCCGGAAGTAAAGATTTTATGATGGTTGTTGTAGATAGGTTCAACAAAATGGCACATTTTGTACCCTACACCAAAACTAATAATACTTCGACTATTGCTTTTTTGTTTTTACAGGAAGTAATTCGCTTGTACAGAGTACTAAGGAGTATAGTACTCAATAGAGACCCAAAATTTCTAAGGTATTTCTAGAGAACCATCTAGCGTTGAATGGGAACCATACTACTATTTAACACCTCTTGCCATCTCCAAACCAACGGCCAAACAAAAGTGGTCAACCGCACCGTATGATCATTATTATGAGTTATAATAGGGAAGAACTTAACCGACTGAGACATCTGTTTGCTTGTAGTTGAATTTGTTTACAACAGGATAGTACATGCCACCACTAAGCATGTCTCATTTGAGGTCATCTATGGTTTTAACCTTAAACTACCCCTCGATTACACTGTTATGCCGTCCATTAACCAAGAAGATCCTGAGACAAGAATTAGAGCCTAGTCCATTTAGCAAATCTATGAACGAGTCACCCAGCAAATTGATAGAGCCACTAGAAAGCTAAGGGAGAAAGGCAAAGGAAAGAAAACTAAGCAATTTCATCCTAAAGACCAAGTATGGTTACACTTAAGTAAGGAAAGATTCGCTAATAAGAAGAAGAACAAGTTATCTGATAGAGTTGAAGGACCGTTTAGAATACTTTAGAAGATTGATGACAATGTATAACAACTTAAGCTTTTAGAAGACTTTAGAGTGTCAAACATGTTTAATTTTACTAACCTCAGCCCTTACCAACCCGAGGAGAACTTAGACAAAGACCAGTTAGATTCGATCCCAAATCCTAATAAGCTCAATAAGGATGATAGAAATCAGATCACCAAACCCTTAACCTGAGCTCGAACCCAAGGGTTAAAAAGTATGGCTAGGCAAATTCTTTCCTTACGACCTACCACTAAAGAGTACTAAACTGCTATAATCTATTGACCTAATGCCCTAGCTGAGTTGAACCTTCCGATACTCGTTGACTATCTTTAACTGCCGACCAAAGCTACACTTGAGCAATAGCTTAGTAGATCCAACCACCCACCCAGCTAACTTGAATCCGAACCATACTGAACGTACCTAAGGTGAATTTACCTTGGAAAAATCATTTGCTTAGCTTTGCACAACTGATCAACTACCTTTGCTAGATACCTTGGCTTGGTAGATACCAAATTGATCATACATAATTATCTTTTCTGCTAGAAATTCATACATCCACAAGGAGCCACATGTCCGAGCAATGATATAATAGAATCCCCTATACAAGATACTCCTTTTTATTGTATTTTCAATTATATCATTTATTATTCCTTATACATTACTTCTTTTAAATATTACCCTTTTAGTCTTTTCCATTTAAGGCAGATTGTCTTAGTTTTTCGAGTATAAATACCCCATTGTAATGTAGCTGCATCATCATATATCAAAATATCGAATATACTCTTTGTGAACATTGCTCCCATTAGCTTAATTACTTACTTCACTCTTATTTTAACCCTTAAGCAAGGTTAAGCGGCAAGTACCCTCACTAGATTATCTCGTGCGTTACATTAAGTTATGCCGTAAATCCTCGGAAGTTCCCTAGTGCATTATATACTTAGAGCTGCTCTCGGGTTTGCATATTTTCCTTTTCACTATTTTCACACAATTCCCATCATTTTCTTTAAGCTTTCTATAAGCTTGGATCCACCTTATCAACCGTCCTTATCTATCCTTAGCTCTAAATCGCATTAGCAACCACCAAGTTTAATGCGATTTTTCTCCTTCAGTTTCACTTCAAACTTTCATATACTCATTGTGTTTTGAACCTATTTCAAGTATATATTGAGATTAAATAAAGATTTCTTAAGAAAATTGCCTTAACACACATATAATATGGATCAAAATGACCCCCATAGGGCTGTCACAAATTTTTGTAGCAGCAACAGCAACAATTAATTTTTGCTCATCTCTTATCTTCATTTTCCCTACTCAAATCACCTCCAAATCAAAAGAAGATATTATTTCAAGAAACTAATTCATTACACCTTTCCACTCATGCGAAAATCCTTACAAAAATAAGATTAAACCATAATCAAATCATGTGTTAAAGAGGCCTTATAACTACAAAAATGTAGCAACATATTTCTAACTTGAAATTGAATGTTCAAATATTTCTAAGCATTTTATTTCAATAAAATTGCTTCACACACCTTCTAATATATATTAAGTTTTGTCCCATGCGATTCATATGAAGATTCATCCATAAAAATTAAAACTTTATTAAGTCATTCATGCATACTTATAAGCATAATAGTGCAAACTTTTGAAATGAAAAGTGCTCAAGTTTTAGGCTCAACTTCTTACCATGTGGTTAATGTTAGATCACGTCAATGAGCTTCTTTTTAAGCTTTCTATGTCTATAATACTTTTGTGCTTGTGGCTTGTCAATTCGTAAGCAGAGGAGTGAGAAATCAATTATTAAAGTAAAGGGTGTGGAGGGGCTAAAAGTGTAGATTTTTACACTAAGCATAAGAGTTGTTACATAAGATAGGAAATCTCCAATTTCTACTTTGAATTTCTTACCATGGAATTATTTTTGAGTGCTTCCAAAAGACATTATCAAAAGTCTTCCATGTCTAGAGAGGAGTGTTGGTGGTAGCTCTCCAAGTGATGGTCATTGATGGAACGAATCGAAGCTTAAAGTAGTCAAGTTGAAGATGTGTTTCTAACATAGAAAAATTTCCAAGTGTTCTCTTTGGGCACGATTTCCGAGAATATAGTGGTGGCTTTACTTTGGTAGTGGTGTTGGGTTGAAATTTGGGATGGGGTAGTTTATGTATATTAGTTTAAGTTGTGGTTTGGTTGAGTGGATAATGAGTTTGATAAGGAGAAAGTCGAGCATCATTATGTTGGATCTAAATGTGAAAAGAAAAAGAAGAGGATAGGATAGAAAGAATAGTCTCGTGTTCCTTTTGTCTGACGCTTAAGACTTATATATATACAACTTGATTAAAGTTACTTATCAAAGGGATACATATTGGAAGGAGAGGAAATGGGGGAGTAATTATTGAGTACTTGTTAGGCTACATGCATAGGCAATTAATATTTTCCTATTTTAGGCCTTCTATAATTCAAAATTCTTATCAGATATAAGTGCTCAAGTTTTCAATATTGTTTTATCATCTTTACTTTATTATACACATATAAACTATACGTGTGATAAAATTATTTTTCCATCGTATTTCAATGAAAACTCATAAACAAGTTTAAAATTTATTATATAATACAAAAATATACTAAAGCTAATATTTTTATGCTATTACTCTATATTTTGAGACATTGATATTAATTCCTTTATCGGTTAGCTTTTCAATATTGAAAGCGTAATATTTTTTAGTTCTAATTTTTACACCAAACTATGCATTATATTTAAATACTAAAAAAAAAAGTTTCTTTATTTGTTTATTTATTATTGTTTTTCTCAAAGCTTTGGAATGTTTTATTTTAATATTATTATATATATATATATATATATATTTCTAATGAACTTGATTCCTCCCCAAAATTATTTGACTAATTATCTATAGAATGTAAAGTTTAAGTTTTTAAATTTCCACTCAACATGATTCAAAACTTATTTTAGACCATTATTTATAATGGGGTAATATACGTAAGACCTTAATACCCCTTACTTATAACTTAGTCATCTTTTATTTTATTTTTATGACTTTTATTATTTTATATCCTCCTTTTTTTTAGGATATTATAGATAAGGTAAGAAAATTAACTAGAAGTCAAAAAATGATAATTAGTGGAAGAATAATAATACATTTCAAATCCATCATACTTAATTCCCTAACAACAAATTACAATAGAGTAAAATATAAATTTTCAACGTAAATAAATGAAGAAAAACATATAGAAATGAGATTGTCTTATCAAATCCTCATCAATAATGATGTTATAAAAAAATATTCTAAAGATTCAATATTTGGAAAGTCCTTCTTAGTGTTCCCTTAAGATGGTTACTTGATTAGGGGTAAATGGTATTGAGTGGGTAAGATATGATGTCTTATGTATACCATACTTTATAAGTATTGGTTCTCAAATTTATAGAATCGAAATCTACTATGTAATACTAATAACCATCTTAAAACCTGTGCTTAATAGAACGTATGGATTATGGAGTATCTTATGAAATTTGTAAGTTTTTCTTATTATTCGAAAATTTCAACTTCACACTTTTTTTTAATAGCACATTCTAACTATATTTTTTTCCTATATCGAAAGAATACTTTCCACGCTTGGTAATTAGTTTTAAAATGTATATTTGCAAAGATCCTCATTTATTTTCATTACTTTACTACTATATTATCATAATTGAAAAGCAATTTCTTTCTTATTTGCTATCTATAGAGGGCTAAATTCGATTTATGAGTCTTTAGTCTAATAACTAAAGTGGATTTAACTCTTCAGGCTGAGATGACAACGCATAGAAAATTAAGCCAACAAAGATTGAGGATGATCAAGGGAGTTCTGGCATGGTAAGCTCGAAATAAAACCAATTAGGTTAGTCTGCCCTATCTAGCTTTTCTCGGTTTGGCTCATAATAATAATTAAAAAAAAAAAACCTTTATTGGACCTAAACCCATAAAAAAAGTCCACTTAAGGTTTACAAAAAGAAGAGTTTAATCTCGATTTGAAAGATGGGATCAACCACCATACTTTATAAATACCCCTTTCTTTCCCTCATTTTGACAAAAGAAATTCAAACCAACACCGTTACTTTGCCAAATTTCACACTTAAACAAATCAAACACTCGATTCCTTCAAAACACACACCTCGTTCTTATTGGTTGTAGAGTTTGATGCAATCAAGTTTTTTTACCTATTACCATATGTGTTACAACCTTACAAAGATTGCTTACTCTCTCTCTCTATCCTATCTCACTTGATCATCCCACACGTACAATTCAGGCCATTTCCTTAGTCACATATAGCGTAGCTTGACACGACATATATATAACCATCACATTTGAACCTTCACCCTTACATTATCAAATAAAAAAAATCATATTTATAAACAATTAAAAAAGAGGAGTACATGAGCTAGGGTTGTTCATAAAATAAAATGAAACCCAACTAAGAACTAAATAGCTGTAACTGATCATAAAATGCAATTATTAAGACTTGAGATTACAAGATATGGGCAACTTTGGATAAAAAGTTCAATATTATGGGCTTTCCCCTTTTTAATAAAATATTTCTTGATAAAAAAAAATATAGTTTTATTATTTGTTTAATAGTATTTAATAATTTTTACAGGATGAGTACAAAATACTCTAAATTTATGCTTTATATATCTTAAAGTATAGGATCACAATGGATATAAGTTATGAAGACCTCGTACTCATATACTATCTTATAAGAGCATGTTAGAGAAAATTGTTACCTAGAATTTATCCTATAATATTTAATAGTTAATGCCTACTTGAAATCTATCAAATCAAGCAAAATATGGGTAAACACCAACAAATTATCTTGTCACCTTAAATGTGAAAACAAAATTCTAATAAATGAATATATATATATAAGTATAAAACAATTCTATATCCTGTTCATTTTCACGAAAAGGATTATAATCAATAGACATCTTCAGAACAAAACATATTATTAATACCAATCACTATTGATTATTATAGCATAATACCATTCTAGAAATTCTATTGCACTATTCAAATAATCATAAACATAAATATCAATAGTAGATTGTGACATAAACAAATATCTGTTTATTTGCAATCCATTTTAAGATTAAATCTTCTTCAAGTCTGATAAGATTTTAAAACACTCCATTTTCATATCATCTTAATTTAGGGTAGTTCATCTTGGGTACTAATTGGTATCAGAGTCAAGGGAAGAGTATATAATCTGATAAGTTGTTTGTATTTTCTTAATTGAGTATAACCAATATTTGGAAAACGCAATAAAATTTTTTTTTTATATAATTTGGGCCTATTCTCTACTTGGAGAAAGGTTTTACTTAACTGATATATATATTAGAAGAAATTAATATAATATACTCTTCGGTTCTCTAGTATTCTCCATTTTCATATCATCCTAATTTAAGGTAGTTCATCCTAGGTGCTAGTTGGTATCAGAGTCAAGGGGAGAGTATATAGTCTGATAAGTTCTTTGTATTTTCTTAATGAAACGATTTTCTTTATGAAATTCTATATCTTATATTCACTAATCACTTAGGACAAATCCTTAATGGAGTATCCTAATATTATGATAAGTCTACTGAGGCCTGGCATAAATCTCGTTTTGAGTTAAGGGATATAAAAGGTCATAAATTAGAAATCACAATATTTAGATTTAGTTTAGTCCTATGATTTAGATTTATAAGATTGGATAAATTAGTTTCTTTTGAAAATATGAATTTACTTAGAAGAATTATGTCCTCTTCTAGCTTTGCTTTCTCTAAGCAATTAAAAGAATCTATGCTAAATAATAAAGACAAAATACATATAAAAGATTTTGATAAGGCTACAGATGAGTGGAAAATACCAAAAACTTCATATGATCAAATATATCAAATCGGTAAATGGAAAATTTTTGGAAAAAATGATTATGATAGAGGAAAAGGACATCCCAATCTCTGATGGTTTAACCACAATAGAATTTCTAAATATTGATTCAATAAAAAAATATGCAAAAAAATGGAATTATATGCATATAGGTCTAGTCCAAGTAGGAGCAAAACCTCTTACTAAATTATGGTTAGACACTTCTGTTTTCATGGTCCTTAGAAAAGCTAGAGAATTGGTTTATGAGAAATCAATACATGCAACAATAGAAACTAGTCTTAGCAGTGGACTAATCCAATTTTAATGTCACCCTAATATCACTCTTGCTATTAGAGACAAAAAAATAATGAGTTCTTTAACCCCTCAAATAAAAACCCATAATTACCAAATGATAGAAGGGTCAAAACTAATAGTTGTAATATACAAGATTTATTTTGAATTAATGAAAATTGCTTTTGGTTCTAAGGCTTCTAAAATAGATAAAAGAAGTCAAACTCTTCTTATCCAAACAGACTTAACCAAAGCCAATGTATTTATCCCTAAGATGATTCAATGGTCTCAGGTTAACTTATCTGAACATTGGGAAGTAGAAAATCCACTTACAAAACAACCAATATACAATACTAAACCATCAAACGTGGTTCAACACCTAGATAGTAAAGTTACTATCTAATTTAATAGAAGATCTTTTGATCAACCTAGAAGACCCTTAAAAATAAGGTTAATGCCATCTTCCTTTAGGTAATCAATAGACCTTCCAAATCTTCCACCAATAATTTATACACCCTTCCATATTCAATCTAATATTCAACCAAATGACCAGTTAAATAAGCAACCAAATATTTAAGATAATCCATCCATTTCTAGAATTGTCCATAATAGATCTGGTATAACCCAACTAGTTTACCAGTTAACCAATAAACCAAAACATAGAGAACTTTCACTTTCAGAAATAGGTGATCCAAAACCTAATGTTTTAGAAAAATCTTTCGAGCCCAATAGGATTCTTCTAAACAAAAAGTTTAATTCATTTAAAAATGCAACAATAGGGAAATGGTATTTTGAAACATTCAATAATATTAAGCAACAACTAAAAGATGAATATCATAATTTCATGGAAAAACCTTTCGAGCCCAATAGGATTCTTCTAAACAAAAAGTTTAATTTACCTAAAAATGCAAAAATAATGAAATGGTATTTTGAAACATTCAATAATATTAAGCAACAACTAAAAGATGAATATCATAATTTCATGAATGAAATTGGTGGTCAAATATATTTGTTTGAATGGTTTGAAGAATATTATCTAAAACCTAAAGAAATTAATGTAATTAATGGGTGTTTTAAATGGAAACTAAGCGATGGACAAATAATAGAATCAAATCATCCGCCACTTAGCAATATAAAAACTACTCATAGAAATACTGAAATAATCTTTACGCCTTTGAAAAATGCCACAGATGAAGAAGGTTAAGGAATAAAGAAAATAATAAATCTAAATAATTTTACTAACGAACATTTACATACAATAGGAAAATAATTAAATAAAATGGAAAATACGATTAATAATGAGATAAGTTAAGTAACAAAAGACCTTTAAATAATAAAATACATCTTTGTTTAAACCATTTGAAATGTCGAAAAATCCAAGTAATGAATTCTTGAAAGTATTAGATGATAGGAAAAGTATGTTAAAAAATAAAATAATCAAAGAAGAAACTTTATCTTCAAAACTAATCAATTTTTTTTAATATGGATACACCAACTCTTATTAGAAAGGGTATTGTCATCGATGATACAGTTTAAGAAAAAATTAATGTTTTAGATGAGACTGATAATGAATCAATAAATGACACAATATCCAATATTTCTTTAGAATAATTAAATATTAATGAATTAAATAATGAAATTAATAAGATTAATTGGAAAGAACCTCAAAAATTGTATTATCAGAGAGCAACACCTTTTAATATATTAATTGAAGAAAAGTCTGATAATTATCAAAATAAGTATTCAGTAAGATCCACATATGAATGGAATATTGATGGATACTCTGAACAGAAAATTCATAATAGCCTTAACCAAATGATAATGTTTTCCAATACTAATAAAACTATTCCAAATGTAACTGATCATCAACTAGCACTCCTTTTAATATCTGGTTTCACTAGACAATTAAAAGATTGGTGGGATAATTATCTTACTGATGAACAATGAATTAATATTTTAACCTCATTCAAAATTAATGAAAATGGAAGAAGAATTTTAGATGATAATGATGAACCGATTCAAGACATGGTCAATACTTTAATATTCTTAATAAGTTAACATTTCATAGGAAACCTTTCACATATTAAGGATAAAACTTTAGATCTGTTGTCTAATATGAAATGCAAATCCTTAAGAGAATTTAAGTAATATAGAGATATTTTTTGTCACGCCCCAAAGCAGCAAAGTCGTAACAGCCCCGCCATGTAAACCATTTTAAGATAGAAGTTAGTCTTACAACCACTATTTTAGACTTGATCTACACAAGGCGTCTATGACTAACCTGTTTTGAAGTAAACAGTTTGTAATTTAAATAAATCATTTATCTAAGGAAGTAAGAATATATATATATATATATATATATATATATATACATACTAGAATTCAGTTATTACAATTAACGTTTACAACGTTTCATCGTAATCTATTTCCTAGTTAATACATTATTCAGAAAGGAAAAATTCTAAGATAAGAGCTTAGACCTTAAAAATATATGTCTATTCTTCAAATGTTTTTCCTCACTCCCTAGGATCCAGCAATTGTTTATTTCAGAGTAATTGTATGTCACTTCTTAGCCAGCACTTACAACGACGTTTATAAGGATGTAAATAACCATAGCTCAGTAAGTTATGATGGAGAACTTAAAATTATATCATTATCACAAACACAAACAAGGTTATAAACCAACTTACTAAGTGCAATGCATGTTCAAGCAAATACCATCGCACGACGTTGTCCGGCCCATTGTGAGATTAGAGAAATAGCATCCGCTCTAATTTAGGTTAAAGAGTTGCCGTCAATGCAATAGCTCACGACCAAACCCAAGCTTGTGCAATGGAGATACCACTCCTCTCGCGACTACCTTCGAACCATTGAGTTCACCCTTGCTGTGACTTCCTTACCTATCATTTAGTTCAACTAAGGATAAAGAAGAGACACATTATGCTATCCTGCGTTATCTCTTTCGAAGGGGTCAGTATTTGGCCGGAGAATCCTAGATTTCCCCTAATAGGTTGTTATGTAGGTCCGATTTTGATTACAGGTCATATATTTGATTAGGTCCAGTTTAAGGTGATCAATTATTTTATACAAATTATACAATATAAGTCAAGCAGCAAATCAAAAATCATATCATTAGCTCAGAACAAGCATAATCAAGTACAATTTCAAGCCTCCAAAATACAATATTGTATTAATCCCAACTTATCTCAACTCCTCGTCCACTCACTCGAGGTCCAACTCGCTCAGGCCATCGCCGATCATTCCTATAACACAAACGTGGTTTTAGTTTTTCAGATAACTATTATAGGTTAGTTTTATCCTATAAAGCTTATTGTTATCTTTTGTATAGGGTTTAATATGTCCAATTATCTAACTTCTCAAATCTTTTACAATTATTCTGGGTTTGGGGTTAGGTTCAGGTTCAGTTTCCACATCAGTTTTCGCATCAATTTCTAAATTAGGTTCTAGTTCGATTTCTAAATATTGTTTTATACCCAAACCTTAGAAACTCGTTTCAATTCATAATGTAAAATTAATCACATTATTTCCAGATATCCTAAATACTATAATTACCCCTAGTCAGTATTTTATTCCACCTAGTACACTTAAATCCTTATTAGTGTACCAAATTTACTCCTGATGTGAGAAATTTTTATGTTTTTCATATAATTACATAAATTTAAGATTTCTATCAAATTCATTATATATGCCTATTATTTATATAATATCAATTTTTATTCTAATATTTTATATTTATTATATTTCCAATAATTACATATTATATACTATTACTTATTATGTACATAATACACATCTAATATTTTTATCACTCTAATTACCATCTTCCAATGTCAATTATCATTTCAAAATGTCTAAATTCATCCTAAATCAGATTCTATACCTAATTACCCTAATTTACAAAATTAACTTAAAATTTACTATTTTTTTCTATTACTTATTTACTACATAATATGTTAATAATTACATCTAACACTCCAAATGTTACAATGTTGCAAATAGCATACTCTATCAAATTTCAACATCCTAAAACATATAATTGTGCATCAAATCAGTAATTACCCATTTAATTACTTAATTAACCCTAAATTACTCATTTTAGACATCATTTTAAGGCCTAAAAATTTTGAAAATTAATTTTTGAAAATGGGCTTGATAGCACTATTCTATATCATCTAAGTAGTCTACACAAAAATTTTGAGCTCTAAAGTAGCTCCTAAGGTAATTTATTTTTAAACCAAAACATACTCGGTTTTGCATGATTTCTTAAGGACCATATATCACGGGACATATTTTTATCAAAATAATATTTTTCCTAAAAACTACATACTAAAATATTATATAATAACAAAATGCATAATTTTCTAAGAATATTTACTATTTTTATAAAATTATATAAAATCGGACTAAAAAACGAACTCGCTGAATTTGGGTGGCTCCGGCCACCGTCAGTGGCCATGGGTGTATCGGCCCACCTAGGCATTGCCACCACTGTGTAGTGGTGGTAGCTGTCCACTCTCAACTGCTCGTCGAGTCTAGGTTTTCCTTAAAAGCCTCAATTGTATAGATTTTCGCTAAATTTTTGTAAAACCCTAATTTATTCTCAATTTCGCCTCTCTCTAATTTTTTAAACTTTCTGACATCCAAAATAAGCTTCTGAAAAATTTGGGGTATTTATAGAGATCTTGGGGAATTATTATGCATTAATTTGATTAGACAATTGCCTTATCTTCTTCTAATTTGCCTTTTGTATTATTCTTATTTAATTGGCTAATTTTTTTCTTATTTTCCCCAGCTGCCACAGCCCAAATCTGGATCGTTCCTTATTTTTTCTGATTTTTCTTTATTTTTCCTTAATTAATTATGAATTTTATTTAATTATTTAGTATTATTTTAGTACATTTTACGTATTTTAAGTAATTACGCGCATTTCTACCTGCATATAAATTCATATATAGTACAAATAAATATTCCTAAATATTATTTAGGTTATTTTATGATTTTTAGTGTGCATATAATTTATTTCTAGTAATTTGTTAATTATCGGAATACATTTTCCGCATTTTCGATAAATAACGAATAATATACTTAAAATTTGAAATTTTTATATTCTTTATTTTATTACTTTTTTTCCTAAATTCAAACTTACGAGATCATTTTTGTTAATATTTCTAACTTTACTTTATAATTTAGGCTTGATCGGATCTTTCAACTGATCGGAATCTCGAATAGCTGGTTGTGGGGCTTACATTTTCTTTCAAAGAGTTTTCCTTAAGAATGATTGTAATCAACTATTTTGGAAAGAAAAATTCTTAGCTGGTTTATCAAAATTAATAGATGAAGAAATTGGGAAAAAACTCAGAGAAGAAAATAATGAAGAGATTCCGTATGATAATCTGTCATATGGAGAATTAGCATCATATATTAATAAAATTGGAACTAATTTATATACTACAATAAGATTATAAAAACAATTGAAAAATAAACAACAATTGAAAAATGAACAGTCTTGATGATTTCCGTACTCAATATGATTCCTCTTTTATCATTAATAAGAAAATGAAGAATAAAAAACATTCTCGTTCATCATCAAAATGTCTTCAATGTTCGCATAAAAAACCTAGAAGAAACTTTAAGAAAAAATCCTTTAAAAAATTTGAAAGTGAAAAGAAACCAGAAAACAAAAAATATAAGAGAAAATCTTATAAACAATTAAGATATTAAAGTGTAAAAAAATTGGTCACACAACAAATTTTTGTAAAATTAATAATAAACTTAACGAATTAAATCTTGATGAACAAACAATGGATAATATCTTCCAAATCTTCTATAATAATGAATCCTCTTTATCAGAAAATGATTGTGATAATGGAATTCCAACCAATGACATGGATTCCACGTCATCTTCATCATCTGAAGAAGAAAATGAAATTAATGTTTTAACAAACGAAGAAAAAGAAATTCTTCGTAATATTGACCAATTGTCAAATAATAATAAAAAACTTGATTTCATAAAAAATGTTAATAAACGCAAATTAACTCTTACACCAAATTTACCTTACAACCCTAATGAAATCCTCGAAAGAGGTAAAAGAAAATAGAAAAAATCAATAACTATTAATGATTTGCATAATGAAATCAATACCCAAAAACAAGAAATAAAAGACTTAAAACTAATGTAAATAAAGCTTCAAAAGGACTTTGTTAAACTTAAATAAAAAATAATTCAAGAAGAAAATCCTGAAATAACTAATGGAGAAACTTCAAATATCAAAGATCCAAATGTTTTACCAATATTTGATAATAATGATTATCTAATGCATCTTGTTCAAATAAAAACAAAAAAATGGATAATTAATATTACAATTAGGGTTAATAATGAATTTTTTCTGGAAACAACTGTATTATTTAATACTAGTGCAGATTTAAATTGCATTAGAGAAAGGTTGATTTCTACAAAATATTTTGAGAAAATTATCCAATCTCTAAGTTTTACATCTAGTAGCAAATTATGTATTAATTATAAACTGTCCTAGGCTAAAGTATTAAAAGACAATACTTCATATAAAACTTCTTTCATATTTGTGAAAAATTTGAATAAAAATGTCATTTTAGGAACTCTTTTCATAAACCAAATCCAACCATTTTTTGTAAATACAGATGGAATTGAAACACAATATTTCAAAAAGAAAATTGTATTCAATTTTATTACAAAGCCACAAACCAAATATATAAATGAATTAAAACATAATTCAATCTCTGAACTAAATTATCTAATTCAATGCAAAGAAAACCACTTAATGTATTTAAAAAATGACCTTGAGTTTAAAAGATTTGAAACTCAACTCAATAATAAAAATTTCTAATTTGGAATTAAAAATAAAAAACTCAATTTGTTCAACTCTTCCAAATGCATTCTAGAATCGTAAATTACATATTGTAGATTTACCTTACGAGAATAATTTTAATGAGAAAAATATCTTAACTAAAACAAGATCTTCTCAAATAAATAATGAAATTCTGAATCATTGCAAAAATGAAATAAATGATTTGCTCAATAAAAAATTAATTTGAAAAAGTAAATCTCTATAGAGTTGTTTTGCTTTTTATATTAATAAGAATGTAGAAATAGAAAGAAGCGTTCCAACAAGCTTCTTAATAGTGCTTTAAAATGGTTTAGGTATCCAATACCTAATAAAAAAGATTTACTCAATAGGTTACACAATGCTAAGGTATTTTTAAAATTTGTTATTAAATTTAGATTTTAGCAAATTCAAATTAAAGATAATGATAGGTACAAAATTGCCTTCACAGTTCCTTTTGGTAAATACGAATGGAATGTAATGCCATTTGGTTTAAAAAATACACTATCTAAATTCTAGAGAATAATGAATGAAAATTTTAATAACTTTTCCAATTTTATAATAATATATATTGATGATGTTTTAATCTTTTCTTTTAATATAGACCAACATTTCAAGTATATAAAAATTTTCATTAATATAGTTAAGAAAAATGGTTTAGTTATTTCACCATCTAAGTTTAGTCTTTTCTAGACTAAAATCAAGTTTCTAAGCTTTAATATTTATAATGGTACAATAATTCCCATCTAAAGATCAATTGAATTTGTAGATAAATTTTCTAATAAAATTAAGGATAAAAATCAACTCCAAAGATTTTTAGGAAATTTAAATTATGTTGCAGATTTCTTTCCCGACCTTAATATAATCTGTAAGCCTTTATACCAAAGATTGAAAAAGAATCCACCTCCTTAGTCAAATGAGCATATAAATGCTGTCAAGATGATCAAACAAAAAATTAATCAAATTCCATGTTTGCATATTGCTGATCCCCTTCTGCTAAAAGTGGTAGAAATTGATACTTCTGATTTAGAATTCGAAGGAATACTAAAACAGAAACAAAATAATAAAGAATATGTTGTTCAATTTGTGTAAAAAAATTAGAATAATTGTCAATGCAATTACTTTACAATAAAGAAAGAAATTTTAGCAATTGTTTTAACAATTTCTAAATTTCAAGGAGATTTATTAAATCAAAAGTTTCTTTTATGAATAGATTGCAAAGCTGCTAAAAATGTTTTAATCAAAGATGTTCAAAACATTGCATCTAAACAAATTTTTGTCCGATGGTAATCAATTCTTTCCGTATTTGATTTCAAAATAGATCATATTAATGGATCTTCAAATTCTCTTCCTAATTTTCTTACTCGTGAATTATTGTAGGGAGATACCTTCCAAGAAAAAGAAGAATAAAGGAAAAGAAAAGGTTTCTCCAACCTATAGCAAGAGGTTGACTAATATCAAATCCTAGTTAAATGTTTGTAAGTCATCTAACGACCCATTGACAATCAAAGAGGATTCTTCTTTTAGGATCTCTAAACCAATTTCTTCAAATATTCAATCATCTTCTAATATCCAAACACAATCCAATGAAAATTTGTCCCATTTGGCCGACATGGCTCTTACTCCAGAGTTGTTAAAAGCAATTTTAATAGCATTACAACAAAAAAATAAATAAATCTCTAATATTACCCAAAATTCCTCAACAAATAAAGACTCAAAGGAAAAATAAAAATATTCAAATTATTGAAGTACCATCTTTAGTACCCTCCATAATATCACTTGCAATTCAAAGATTCAAATTCTTTTCAAAACCTATTTTCAAATATATTTTCTATGTCAAAGAAAATTTATTTGAAAAGGTCCCTTTTGAATTTACAAAGAAAACTTTTACAAAAGATTTCTTTTATATTCTATATGATATTTACAAACCAATCCAGTTTTATGAGAAAATTTTAATCAAAACTGGATCAATAACTTTTAAACATTTTGAAAAGGAATGAATGATAAGTTATTCTACAACTAGCTCCGAGAGGTTTTTAGCTTAAAAGAGTGGTGAACTCATCCTACAACTCCCATAAAACTCAATATAGAACTTTTTTCACCTCAACTAAATTATCGAGCCAATTATAATTACTATGATTATAAACAGGCTTAGTGGAATGTTTGCTATTAAATGAATGCAAAAAGATCACGTACTTGGCTAATATATTTTGATAAATGTTCTACTAAAAATCTTCTCAACTGGTTTTCTCGCTGGTGGAAACAATTTGGAGCAGTTCCAAAAATTGTTCATGAAAACGCTAGAAATGGTTTCAATGTTTTCATGAAAAAATATAATCTAACACCCTATGAGAAAAATTTCTAAAAGAAAATACTATATTTTATACATATTGGAGTATCATGGGTTATGGGACAGTGGTTTGATTATAAAACTAATCAAATCTCAAATACAACTAATTTAGTCAAAATGTACAAAGTCAAATGATGGGACAATTTTAAAATGTGAGATAGACTTGAAGAAGATTCAATCCTAAAATAGATTGTAAATAAAACTTCTCCATCTCCAATTCCAGCCAATAATCCAAGTCCACTAATCCAGAATTAAAGTTTTTTGATGTCTTCTTTGGCAAGTGCCAATTCTTTAGATCAAATGAAATAAATCCTGGAACAAGCATTGGCCACAATCAATTAGTCAACTTAAGGATCAAGTTCAAATTCAGCATCAGAATCAAGATCTCATCACAGTGGGAATTCAAATGAAGATGACTACTATAGAATAGACCTAGGTGATTCGTGAACAATAAATGTAATTTCGTTTTCATTCAGATGTAAGTTTGCACTATAAAATAAAATAAGTAAACAGTATTTGTACACATATATTACAGTGCACAATATCATCATCAATGATGTCAAATATCACTTCCTAACATAAAACTGTTTATATCTCCTCCTTTGTACTATTTATAATAGTACATTGTCGGCCATAATACTACTATTCACTACAGTAACCAGTTGATTTCCCAATTACAAAATCATGCCTCTTTTGTCATTTGAAACAAGGTCAGATATCCTCTCTCTCTGATTTCTCTCTCAAATCTTCCGTCATCTCCTATCTCTTATCTCTTCCACACTTACACTGTTCTCTTGTTTCTTCCATCCAATTCGATCTTCTTTTCTCGTTATATACATTACATCTTCTGACCTTACTTCCACTAATCGAATCTCTTTCGATAATTAAATACTTTCCTTTCTACAATTGCCTCTTAATATTCTCAAATCTCTTTCAAATATCTCTTTCAAATATTTTCAATATTTCAAATTATTCTTTGAACATCTGTATATGCTCTTGTATTTTATACAAACTATTTTAAGTTAATAAAATTTCAATTTATCTGTTTATTTATTCCTTTTATATTATATCTTGTATGAGGAATCTCCAATTAATTTGGATGTAATTCAACGAGATCAGTTATTTTAATATTGTTTACTATTGCAAAACCCCATAATCGATTGGTATTACTGCCTTTAGAGGTTTTATATTTATATTTTGTATAAAACCCTACTAGTCTTGGCATTGTCGCCTATGGAGGTTTTATTAATATCTGTTCAGATATCTGTTTATGTTGCAATTTACTGCTGATATTTATGTTTATGATTATTTAAATAGTGCAAATAGAATTTCTAAAATGGTATTATACTATAATAATCAATAGTAATTAGTGTTAATAATATGTTTTGTTCTAAAGATGTTTGTTAATTATAATCCTTTCCATAAACACGAATATGATATAGAATTGTTTTATATTTATTTAGAAGATTATATTACTTTCCTTGAGCATTTTCATAAATTATATTTCTGGTTATTTAGGCAAGTTGAAAATATTTTAGACTACATTGATTAGCATTTTAATAATAATAAAATCACAAAAGTTCTTTAGTATATTGATTAAAAACTAAGATTGACCAAAAGAAAATGTGAAAATTTTGCAAGCCTCCCATTGACCTAGCAATACAATACCACGTACTAAGAACAATAAACAATAAATATAATATTTAATGTCTCAAACAATTAAAAATAATAATAGGAAAAATTTAATTGAGTATAATCAATATTTAGAAGATATCATAAAATTTTTGCTTAATATAATTTGGATCTATTCTCTACTTAGAGAAATGTTTTACTTAGCAGATATATATATATATATATATATATTTATAGAGGAGAAACAAAACGGAAAATCACGATAGTTATTATTAAGTTTTTGAGATGTTAGGACAACGTTCAACATTTGTCTCAATTACAGGGAAAAGAGAAGGGGTAATCAATAATCATGATGGGGTTTTGACTTTTTTGGTTGGATTCGGATCGGGCATGGTCATTATTTAATTTCAAGATCCAGTCGGTAAAAAAGGGAGATCCAAATGCCGTGTCACCACGAAAGAATGATGTGCGTCCTAAACACATAGACCTTTAATATTTTTTACAATTATAGCTCATAAGTAAGTAATTAAACTGACATAAATCATGAAAACCTGTCCAAATTTAAGGCAAAAAATGGATAAAGATCGATGAGTATCTCAATTGTCTCTCAAACATAAGTGTCCGTCCATAGTACTAATATTAGAAGGTATTAATCCAAAAAAGTTAGAATAGGAATATATTGAAGCTTTATCTTTTTGCTTCATTTATAGAAATTATAATTTTTAGGAGATATTGCCAGTTTCGTGTTATTTTCATTTGTGGCAAGTTAGATTATTAAACTTGCATAAATAATCCATTACAACGAAAAATAGAAGGTTCTTTCTCAAGAACTCTTAAAATCCTAACCATCATAGTTTCTGAGAAGAAAGGTAGACTTAAACAAAGAGGCAAATCCGTTCTTACAAACAAGATGGCTATAGATTGACCATTGACTAGATCCATTACTGGAGCCCCTAACTTCTCAATGCTAAAGGAACCATAAAAATTGATGAATTCTGAAAGTTAGTTAGCATGGACTTGTGTCATCAGACAAGGACCATACCCAGAAGAGTCCTATCCTATTCATGCGAGGCTGGAAAAAAGAGAGTTAAGACACTCCCAGCCATTGTAATTAGATTCCACTACTGCTTCCAAGCAATATAAAAAGATTTGATTATCACTATTCTGTGACTTGTTTGACTTCCTCAGGTCTCTGTTACTGTCTGGTTTTCGTGCAACCCTCCCCTCATAAATCCTTTTCTGAGACCAACTCCTAATGTCCCACTTGCAACTGTAAAAACATTTGCCAGCAAAAGTATTGATGCTTCTTAGTTTCTTTTCTTACATGCACACACTGTGTCGAGGCTGTCACACAGTTTTTTTCCTGAATCAGCTGAGGTTGATGTTTCATGGATGTGGACCTGTTTCTTGTCAGATACTTGTGGACAGAACATCAAAAGTCTATCTGTGAACATAACTGAGGCGACTGAGAAGTTGTGATCATCTTTTGCTTCACTTTATGTAGAAAACTGGCTGGCCCCCAGGTAAGTTGCATAAGGCTGTCAGATTCTATTATTAAGATGGTACCAATGGTGATGAAATGAACCAAAGATATCTTAAGAGTTCAACACCTAGAATTAACTTTTTATGTAGGAAGCAATTAACGATAACATGGAAACATAATGTACAATCACGGTTCTCTAGCAATTATATGCATTAATGGGTGTTTTTTTGTTTTTGCAAAATAGTTTTCCCAACAATTTTTCCTATGATCTGAACTGTTTTGATTGTCCTAAAACAATTGCAAGCTAATGGATTGAATACTAGTTTTCTGACAAAATAGACCATAGTTATAATATAACTGGAAAAAAGAAGAAAAAAAAAAAATCGATTTAGTCAGAGGTGATAGTCGTGGCAAAAGGAAAGCCAGCATGATGGTTCGCCACCGACAATAGATATTTTCAGAAAATGATGAACACGATTTCTATCTTTAAAAGAAGAAATCATTCTATTAATAATTATCACTCTAATACTATTCGTACCAATAACTATCCCTAATTTTTTAAACCTTATGAAATTCCTACGATAAATTTTAAGCATATCAATTGCTAAAATACATTTGAAAAATACTTTCCACGAAACAAACACACTCCTAGTTTCTCATCATAAATCCAAAGAAATCATAAATCCAAAGAAATAAAGAATAGCCAACAGACAAATAAAGCAACAATTACTAATGTATAGTGCACAATAGTATTTCTCAAGTATTGATACATCCATCTTTGATCATCCTGGACCACACAACTATTATTTCGAACATTTACTTTCTTTGCCATGAGTCGAGTATTTTCGCAGAAACGACAGGCAATCACTTGAAAACCACAAAATAAATGGGAATCGATCCAGGGTTGATAATTCTAAGTAAATTGGACAAATAATTGAGCAAAAACAGGAAACTAATCATTGTAAGATTACTGTTCCCGGTTTTCATATTCATTTAGAAATTTTCATTAGTAACAAAAATTAGCTAAAACCTCTGCGTAATCAGGAGAGCCCCGTGAAACATATTGGCTCATAATAGTTCGTAACCAACCAGTTAAGAAATGAACAATTGATTATACTGTACACCTCACCCTTCAATTAGAAAACGGATGACTGTGCAAACATGTTACCAAGATGTGATATTCTAGCCAATCCCGGAGTTCTTTCTTCATATTTCAAGGCTTCTCTTTTGCAGGAGTTGTTATCAGATGATGCAACGTGGATGCCTGGATAATGGTACTTGGGCTGGATTCCCTTGAATGAACAGATACTGCCCGCTTCATGGCAGGATTCCGACCGATATTGCTTTTCATGGTTTGCCGGAATGGATGTGATAGATACCCTATCAGCCGTGATGAGCACACAAGTAAGACCACACCCAGAACAATAAGCAGCCTGCAAAGGAAATGTTCACGAGCAAGTAAAAGTAATGAAGGAGGCAGAGCGAAATTCAGTAAGCATCAACAGACCGGCCTCTTAAAGCATCCATGTATAAACAACAGACCTATCTACCACTCTTGAAATGGTTTTGTTTGCTCTCTGTTAAAATGATTTTTCTGTTGGTTTTGGAGCTGAACAATTCTGTCTATCATGTGACATTTCTTTACCATCAAAAGAGTAGCTCTAACTTGATATTGCCAATTGCTGAGCATGTATATGGATACAATATGTCACGTCGAGTACAATAGGGGTATATCAAAAGAGCATCAGCACAAGATAATATGTAAAAACAGATAGGTACCTGCAATAATATGCAAGCTAGGTAAGCTCCGCTAGAAACAATCGTGTGCCTAAATTAAATCATGCCTTTATAGAACATAGACATCCTGATAAGGTGTTAACCAAACTCTTGAAATCAATGGAAAAGTTGTTTTCTTTTTATTCTTTTATATATATATTTATCATTATCTTTGGAGCCCACATCCCTCTAATGAGTCATTTGTCGAGTTCATTTACTTAAAAAGGCTTTTACTAGAAGTACCAAAAAAAAAGTGACAACAATTTTGCAAGTTTTCTCCAAAATTAGATGTCACCTAGTACTGCTATTGTCAAATTATTTTTATTCCATAGAAATGTAGTATTTGTATATATATGGCATACATTCCATATTACCCTCGGATTAACTGGATAATCCAGTCAAAATTTAAGAAAGAACAAAGAAGAAACTAAATTAAAAGTGCTTCAGATGTCAATATGAAATATCAAATATAGCAATTCATTATATAATTCCAGCAAATGCAAGGGTAGGCTGCATCCACATGCAAACTCCCTCTCCAATATCCTCATCTGGCTAGAGCAAGAAAGAAAGGGTGGATTTTCCCATGAAAACACCGTCTCAAGTCATAAACGTCTAAGGTTTGAGTTCCCTATGTTTAGGGTTCAACCAAATTAGTCATCTATATATATTTCTAGTGAATCAAATGAATCCTTGGTGTTACAAAATGCATCTACCAAGGGTTTTGAGCGATAACATATCAAAGTTTCCAGAATTCTTCAATGCTTAAGACAGTCCTTCATATGACCGCTAAAATATCAAGTATCTATTTGAATTTGACCTGAAATATATTGACCCCTTCAAGCTATATATGCAAGAAAACTTTCCTACAAGTCCATGAGCTAGGAGGCCTGTTTCTACTTACCAACCAAGAAGAAGCAAAAATCTCGCAACTGGGGCTGAAGGTAATGTTTCACCTAGTGCCAGCATGCCAGCAAGTACTCCGGTCACAATAGAGGCAACGGCTGCACAAGTTGATACAACAATAGCCCTCCCATGCTTCAGACCACGAGTCTGTCCAAAAGAAAACTATAATTCAGTCTTTCATCAATGAAGATGCCAATAAAACGAATCCAACAAACAAAAATTATGACACTTGCTAATAATTTTGACAAAATAAAGTAAAATGCCTGGATAAGATAAGACAAGAAATCAAAGAATATTAAGTGATCCTCTTGCGAAAAGAATATCTTAAGCTAATATGCAAGATCATCAACATTAATCAAGCTGTAGAATTACCTGATAAAAGAATCCTGTGGCACTGCAACTTATACTAATGGCAATGCATATAGGGACAAGCATAGGGGAGAAACCTTGCTCCAAGAATAGAAATCCCATTTTTGATATTACAGATGCTATCCTGCAATCAGCATTTTCTTGTCATAATCATTCATGAAAGGAACTTTCATATGGTGCTAAGAACAGCAGGCAGATGTTGAAGAAATATCTCCTATAAGATATCATCTTTTACAGTACCCATTTCTTTCCCCTCAATGATAGTGTTTCAGTTACATCATGCAAGTGAAACAACAAAATTTGTAACTTACAGAGCAAGCTTAACTTTCAGACCTACACAATGCAGAAAAAGTGAAAGCATTATCGTTGCTTGAAAACAGGATAGGCCTCAGATGCACCAAAAGACCATTAAGGATGGCATTTCAACTGCACAACACTATCAATGTACCAAGACAATTGGAGGGGGAAAAAAAAACCACAGATAGTAAGCATCAGAAATTTCCATACTTTAAAGGTATAATATGAACAGTAGTTTCCTGGATATTGTCAGCAAGTGTAAGGAAACATTCAACTATTATATGCTTAGCAGGATACAACTGGCAAAGGTACCAATTGGAGCTCCAAATAAATCAAAAAAATTAAGCTCTTGCATATAAGTAAACGTTATTAATTAAGATGAACAAAGTATAGTACAGTGTTTGTCAGAGTTCCTTAAATCATGTTTCCCCACGGCAAAACATTGGTCAATATGAAATAAGACCATCACTCTATGAAGTCATTTATAGGATCCTTCAAAAAAAAAAAAAAATCTATCCAATTTGCATATGCCAATATAAACTTATGGTGTTTGCTAAATCAATGCATCAGATAGATCTGAGAAAGGAATATGTGATGGTACAGTTTAGCTTCTTGTGGGTTGATACATTTGATGCAATAGAAAGAGATGGAATATTCAGGTCATTACCCAAACAAGATGCCAGATTCCAAGCCATAGATAATTTCCTCAACAACTTCAGACGCCACCTGCATTGCATCATAGCAATGAGAAATAATGGCACAATAATTCAAAATACCATTTTGACCAAAAGAAAATTTGAAAATACCATCTCTTGCTCTCTGCGATGACGTCTGTACACACGAAGCCAGCCATTGAGCAGTACCTGTTCCAAATTTATATAATTAATAGTGGACCATATCCTAACTACTAAGAAAATAGGGGACCATATTCTAAACAGAACTAACCACAAAGCTTGAAGCAGCAAAATATGACTGAAAGAAAAAAAGAAAAAAAAAAGAAAAAAACCAACGTTGGCACAAGCTATTTCAAATTGGTGACACAAACAAACAATTAATGGCGTAATTTTGATTTTCCCCTCATGCAAAAGACAACTATAGAATTCATCTTTGCTGTCCTTTTCATATAATCAAATACCAGAAGTAACCAGCTTAAATTATATGCCAGTCCTCACTGAATTGCCACACAATCTACACATCCTTTTTCTTGTTGTCTCTTTGGTATGAAGATAAACATGAGCAAAGCATACTTGGGTCAGGATAAAACCAGGATAATGCTCCCAGAGCTCTATCCTATCTAAAGAATTTCATTCATCCAAAATACATTAAAATGATGAAAGATCAATATTAGGAACAGTCTGATAAAGGATCATATGAATTAATACTATACTCAAGCAATGACTTCTGTCAGCTCATACATCGTTAAAAGAGACATGGCTGCTTTTATCAATGATACAAAATCATATAATCCTGTAATAACAACGAAAACTCATAGCATTGCACTTGCAATGAGCAAACACAGGGAATTGTTTTTTCCTTGGCAAATACATAAACAGATGAATTCCACTCTACAACATGAGTATCTAGCAATACAAATAAGCTTTTTGGAGATGCACAAGAATAGCTTCGACAGTAAGCAGTGAAATGGCGCCTAAGATAAGATACCTACAAACAAGATGGAAACGATGAACGCCAGCCATGGTAAATGAAAGATAGATATTGCAGAAGCTTTTTGCTCCTCACCACCTGCCCCAACTCCTGAAAATAACATACATACCATGCTTGTTAAATAAAAACTGGTGATTCATTAAATTGATAGCACTGTCATATTATCACAACGAAGACCTGAAAGGTTCTGCATTGCATAAAGTATAGCAGGCTGGCATGATAAGAAACTGGGGTTTTTGAATATAGAAAGCAACTATCTTCATTTATTAGGCATATTATACCAACAGAAATAGCACATGAGATCAATATTAGCAACTTTTTTCATTGAGATCCTTCAGATTAGCACTATGAGCATTTATCAGACCCATACGCATTTTGGTTATCCAGATCAACAATACAAAAAAAGGCTAACTCAAGTTACCTATTGTGCCAATGCCTGCCAAGGTTATTCCCACCCAGTCAACAGCATTCATAATTTCCTTCAGATAAAAATGAGAAAAGACTGAAAGAATAGCAAGCCCACAACCAGAAACTGGCTGAATGACAGACACCTGCAGTTATATGACTGTCAAAATTTATGAATTCTTCATGGACCAGTGTGAGAAAAAGGAGAAATAGTAGATTAAATAAGCATTATCACAGCAACAGATGATTTTGTCTGCATGACTAACATACTTTAGCTATATCCTATAGAGAGGTAATTCAAAATTTCTTTAAATGCTGAGAGGCATGCTTCCACGTGAATTCATCCTTGAACAGAAAGATGCATAAAATTTCCTCAGATGTTCAAGAGATTGCCATAGCATTGGTTGAACTTGGGCAATTTATAATCTCAGAAAGTCTGCAGAGTTTCTTTGGTTATTTCTCAAAAGAAAACCTTTTTTTCTTCCTTTGCTTTTCTTTTTTTTTTTTTAAAGATAACCTTTTTTTTCCTTTTCATCATCCAAAATGTTCTCTTTCAAGAAATAACCAAAGAAATTCTGCAGATTTGAATAATTGTATGTGTATGTATCACTAGAAAGTTGGTGTCAAATGTACCAATTTTCATTACAGGACTGCACCAAGAATTTCTGAGATGCAACTTCAGGAAGACAAAGATATTAGGAAATGGAAAGAGAAGACAAAAGGTGTAAGACACGAGCAAGTACTCACTGGAGCTAGAGATAACGCCCACAACATCAAAAAAGCTCCAAATATATCCATTAGGAAACCTATCAGCCAGGTTCTGTTAGAAGCATATGCTCTTATGACCTACAAAAGTCAATCATAAGCCCATAAGATATAAGGGCATCTAACGCACACCCTCTAATTCTAAGTTAAAGATTCTAACAGCAGAAATCATGTAATCAGAAAGGCTTTGATTAATATAACAACCGGAACCGTCTAAAATGAAAGTCAATGGCACAAGTTGATCAGTTCTGCTATCTGGCATATTACACAGTTGAAGCTCATTATTGAATTAATTTCCAAATGAGTAGTCTAGGAAATAAAACACACATCGAACAAATGTGCACAACAAATAGCAGAATACACGGTCCAATATGGTACTAAAACTTCATGCTGAGGCATAACAATTCCAATTCTTCATATACTTTGCTTGCATGATTTAGTATCTCTTCAAGTGTTTCTATTAAAACAGGCTATAATTTATCCTCGCACGATGTCCAGTATGCAGTTAGTAGTCTTCATTATCCCGGAAGCATTTGAAGCACACACAAATGGGCAAGAAGCAAGCTTTAAATAGTAATTTGCAAAAAGGGGCAAGGCCAGTTACTACACCATAATTATAGTATCCATTGCTAGTAAGGTATCGAAAATCGACAGCATAAACTATAACTTCCAACTCTAAACATACAACCTAAAGACTAGTGAACAAATTAAATAACTCGAGCTCCCGACTTTATCCCTATTGGATTCTAAAGCCAAAAAAAGAAAAAAAAAAAAGGATCACAATTGGGAGAAAGAACCAATATCAGGAAATTAAACATAAAAAGTAACCAATTTTAAATCTTTGCAGCCCAGTTCAGCCACAAATATAATCATACATGACATATATAATTGTAATTATATTCTAAATTCACAAATGGGTGATTATTTCGACAGTAATAATAGGCTCCCAGATCACGAAATCCACAATTTCCAAACGCACACGCTACCAAATAAAATTTAAGGGCGAACCCATTCGTAGGAACAACAAAAGATATAATCTTGCACCAGTATTCCATCAAATGAGCAAAACTATATACACAAAGATCAAACCTTGAGTTTGAAAGAGAGAGGAGGAAGAATGACAGTGCCCGTTTTCTGTAAAACTTTGCCGATGTTGTTCCCTGCCGTTGCCGCCAACGTTAAACATATCGACTCCCACATCTTTCCCTTTCTCTTTCTCTATAGCGAATAGATAAAAGAGAAGAATGGCTTGCAAGATCTAGTACAAGGAACTAAGGAAGGAGATTATACAGGGGAGTAGATTGTGTCTTTCGTTATTTAACTCCCTGTTGGTAGATCGTTAGACAGAGGAAAGAAAACAGAGCACTTTTGGTGTAATTAAATTCGTCAGAAGTGCTTACGGTTGCTGTGAATATATATATTTAGAAGAGAGTGGTAAAAAGTTTTTACTTCTATTTTCGACCAATTCTTATTTCCTCCTATTTCCAATCACGTGTTAATGTAAAAAACTATATAATAGAAAAAGGAGGATATATGGGCCGCAGACATATCTACTACTGTTATAAAAAAAATTACATCTATATAAATTGTACGAAAAAAATTAACTAAATACCGTAATTTTATCGTATCTACGATTATTAAAATTATAAAGAAATTGCATTTTATATTTGTAATTTACTTGTCTTCTACGTAGTAGTATCACATTTAAAAGGTGTAACTCACATGCATGGCCTATAAGACATGTAATATAAGGTTGAAAAGTGCGACAAATAAGATAAAATATTTCTGTCGCATTTGGAAAGTATAATAAGCGTATAAATCAAGTATTGCATATGAGACATGTAATATAGGGTTGGTAATTATGTAAAAATTTATTTATATAATTGATATCTGTATAATATTTATGTTAATGATCGACAAATACATAAAAAAGTCAATACATAAAATATTTTATTAAATATGATTTATATACGAGGTTATATGCAAATAGACATACTCAATAAGAATAAGATAAATTAATAGAAATATATAATAAATACTATCCGAAAGCTAAACCGTCAGAAAGGAAAATGACACTTCTATATGGTTTATTTGCCCATAAATTTCGATTTAATCCATCATATGCATGGTTTATCCAAATTCCGAGGTCTAGAGTTTCATAATTAATATCCATATGAAATAAAAAGCTTTTTTTTTTTCTTCTCTCTTCCGGGTGAAAATGGATATATTATATGGGTATAATTACGAAGCATAAACTAATCATTTTACAACAAATATTGCTCTGTTGAATGCGCAAAAGACTTTATTCTTCTTCTTAGACAAGTGCCTAGATAGCCTAAAGTTAGCTGTTATATTTGCTTGTCTCGGCACACTAGATACTAGATAGCGTCCATTCTTCCAATTGAAAAAAAAGAAAAAAAAAATGATTTTCTCCACAAGAAGAAACGAATTTATTAATTGGTTCTATAAAACATTTATTAGAACTGACTATGGCATTTACAATCATTGAATCTAGTTGGATTTCCACATATGTAAGTTTCATTTTCAAACATATATTCCATTATCTATCTTCCTGTATCTTCTCTCATCAATCCTCTCAAAGTAGCTCGTTTTGTATTTAAGTGAGCCAAGGCATACGTGTTTAAATTAACCCATACCTCCATCCCTCCTTAGATAGGTTTGAATTTATCCGGTTACTTTTGTATTGTAAAAAGATATCAGAGAAAATATAAATAACTCTCTTAAACTTTGATTTAAGTACAAATTAATCTTCTTAAACTTTTAAAGTATAATTTTTTATCTTTTAAATTTTGATAAATTAATAAATAACTTTCATATAGATTGAAAATAATTTTCTTAAACTTTAATTTTGATATATAAATACTCTATAGAATTATTAAAATATGTTTTAAGATATCCTAAATTTTGATCAGTGTGTCTTTTTTCAACTAAAAGAGAAAATATTTTTTATATTACCAATTTATCAAAATTTAGGAAATTAAAAACCATACTTAAAAAATTCAGAGGATTAATACATACCTAAGCTAAAATTTGAATGAGTTATTTGCAATTTCCCCAAAGATATTTGTTCCTTTTGTTGTAAGCATAAAATTCAATAGCCTTTTTCTTTCCCCTTATTATTTATGGTAAATTTGGGCTTTGATTGTTTTTGTTAAACAACAACATATTATTCCATCTACCCAACTAAAGTAGATTTGAAAGAAATGGGAATGGTCTTGTTAGGAATTTGGATAGTTCTAACTTTTTGGTGTATCAATTGGATTTAATCTAGTTAAGTAAACTAGAATGACTTAGCATCCTGTATTTGAAGCTCCTATCGTAGTAGTTTAATTTGAAGCAATCTCTTAGAGCATGCTTAACATCTTTCTTAATGAATTTGCATTGTAGGTAGTTTGAGGATGCATAAAAATCTACTCTTCTCAAATCATAGCTATTGGTGACTTATTTTTGCAAGCTCTCCATATAAATAACTTTATTTCTGGATTGATATAAGCTATTCTTCTCTAGATGAATAACTTGAGGATGTAAGAAAATCTAATCTTCTCCATATGATTAGTTTAATTTTGGACTAATATAAGCCACCTAAGTCCATTTTCACCTATGTTCTAGCTGTAAGTAAACTTTTGCCCAAGTGTATATGTATCATGTCTTGAAAGGTACTCTTGTTGTGGTAGTCATCCATATACCATATGAAAACCTCAAATGAACTCCCTCATTAATTGAAGACCTTCAATATCAGATATAAGGCATGCCCCTACTCAAATTGCCCTTTTCACTTTGATGTAAAGAATAAGAGGGGAATGGGTTCCTAATTCCTGAAGAATTAAATAAGATTATAATTGTTTTTACTTTGTTTAGTTAGATCAAGAAGAAACAAATGAATAAAAGCGTAAGAAAAATAAAATGACAAGAATGCCTTTATTTTATCTTCTTCCCTTTCTCTCTCCATGGCAAATCACAAAAGCAGATCATATATGTAGAACCATTATCTCTTAAATAATATTCATATATAGATAAATATGTGATATGTGTATGTATCTAATAGTAGATATCTTTGGTAAAAAAAGAAAAAAAAAAGTTTCAGGTCACTTTTAAAAAAGAATATGCCATCAACATGAATTTAGTTGAATGAGGTGAGGAACCTATAAATAGTATCTATGTATTTTAAAGAATGTTACAAAAAGTAGTTGTCTCATAGAAAATTCGACTTCATGACTTCTTCCTCATCTAATTTACCCTTCAACTTCTATGGCTAATTCTGTTGCTATTGCTACTTGTTCTCTTTCCTCTTCTTGCTTTTGGTTCATTTCCTTCTTCGCAGTAACTACCAACAACAACAACACAATCACAAATCAGCCACCACGAACAAACATTGTCAAAACACTTCTTAGTCGCTTAATCACCACTTGCATGAACAAGATCTGGTATGGATCTTGAAGTATGGATAAGATTCAATATGGTCTGAGCATACCCTGCTAGTGGTCAGTCTTGTAGCCTAAAGTGTGGTTTGTACCTTACCGATGTCAATCAACAATAGGTGAGCATGGTCTCTGTGTATGGTTGATAGGCTATGTTGGTAGCGGTTAATGATGTTGTACTATGGTCATGGTTGTGATATTATGGTCACTATGCTATGGGGGAAAGGGATATTTTAGGGAAATATGATTGATGTTGTATGGAATGGAGATTCTTAGGTTAAAATAAGGAATCTCTATTATTTGATTTTAAGTAATATGAATTCTTACGGAATAATAATTCCAAAACATAAAACCAAGTAAATGATGTAATAAGGAATAAAGGGAAATAAAATAGTCATTCTCTCTATGTGAACGGGCCATAAGTTTCACCTTAATATGTTTAGTCTCATGCAATATCAAATACTACCAACTATGTCATTTAATGATTAGATAACATAATACGTCATAATAGTATGTGACGTAGGTCCCATATGGTAGGCCCTAGCTACTATAATAGCAATAACATAAGAGGAACAAATAGTAGTCTCCATGCTTCTACTGATCAACAAAACATAATCAAAGAGTCCATGTGAATATAAATAATCTCTCATGCTCTCATCTCACTTGCTCATCCTAACAATCCCAATTATCGAACTAACCATAATGGCTCCTACAACAATGAAACACTATGGGGGTGTAAGCTACATTCAAGGTGAAATATATCTCATACTATATCATTTAAGCAATTGTAAGTAAGTTAATGAATGGTCATATGAATGTGTGAACAAGTATATGTAATGCAACAATATGTACAATCAATTGTTAAACTATATATAACGTGAATTCAATTCCCTCTGCTACTTGGATTCGGAAATATTCCACATCTCAGCTCCAGGCTCCAGTCACCTTGGCCTCTAAACCCCCAGGTGATCTAACAATATGATTTAGATTATTCTTTTTCCTTAATTTTCTTTAGATTCTAAGGCCTAACTATCGAGGAAGTAAATGTAAGAAGTACAAGCAATCTTACTCACCCTTAAGCATTAGCCTGATGGACTCGATACTAATCAAGTAGGTGGCATCTTCTAGCACCAATTAGCTCTTATGGATTAGGTCAAGCTATGTTATACAAATATGTAACAATGTCATATTAACGCATCAACCAATTTGATTTTTATATTTTAAGATAGTTTAATACACGAGACATACAGTAATAAACTACATGCATATCACCCAAATTGCCAAACATCAAGTTATCAATTATCTTCTAATTAAAATGCAACTATAGCTGTAAGCATAAGTAAATACATAAATCATTAGAATACTTATTCTACCATGGTGTCTATGGATGTAGCAATCCTCTAGTAACTCTTAATTGGTGTCAAGATCTCATAATAATGAAATAATGATAAACCAATAAGTTTATGATCAATTATATAAATTCATTATGATTCCCAATTATAACTAGTTTTGTATTTTGATAATAACCTTCTCATTTTAACTTTGTCTTTTGCATTTTTATAGTCATTTTCATAAGTTTGTGGACGTAATTCACATGGTAGGGTCCATTTTAACTTTTGAGGCTATTGAGTAAAGGTATAAGCCTGGTCAAATTCGTTGATCCACATTTTAGGCTTGTTTTGTTGATTCTTAATCTTGTTCGAGCTTAGGCTTATAATTTCCATTTCTAGCCAAATTTCATTCTTTATTCACCTTTTACTTTGGATTTAGGCAATAGGTGGCCCATTTATATGTTTCGGACCAAGTAGTCTTTTAAGTCCATTAGTCATTTTAGAGCTAATTTTGTTAGTTTAGTCTTTAGGACTTATTTTTTAGCTTAGGCCTAACAGGGCCCTTTCTAACCAACTTGCAAACTTTACTGGGATTTTAATTATTGTAATATGGTTAGATTTAGCTATTGGTTAACTTGTTTTAATTGGGCTTAAATCAAGTTCTTGAGGCCTACTAATTATTTTTGGTTTAGTTTAGTGTCTGACTCTAGGCATTCATTTAAGTTTTAATCAATCACTATTCCTTCTTGATCATATTTGCAGGCTAAAAATAGAAAAGAACCAAATATAAACCCTTTCTTTATGTCATCGTTTTAAGGGTGTTTATAGGGCTAAAATTGAAATCTCTTAATTAAGCTAGTTCCAACTAATTCTTAGTGACTCTCTAAGATGATTTAAACTAAGATTACGTAACAAAAATCAAAATGGACTTAGGAATAACTATGGTTAAATTTGGCCAAGAGAGGATTTCACAAAAAATATAGTATCTTATATATCTTGAAAACATACTTACTTCTTACTAAATTTCCAAGCTTAAAATAATATGTCCTACATATAAAATTCTAAAAGAACTTTATGTTTCTATTTACAAGCTTAATCTAGGATTTACATAAATGAGCTCACATTACACTACACTATCTCATATTATAACCTAATCTCTATGATATTACAAAAGAATAAACTAAATGAACAGAAATGTTTGACTACCACCAAGAAGTTGCAATCTTAACTTATCAGCTCTTCCTTAACTAAACCAACTTTTCTCTTTTCCTTCATCAAGCTTTGGTCCTCTCTTCTTGTAAGGCTTAAATAAGCTACCCTCATATGCTCTTGGTTTGATTATTCCTCTTAAGCTCTAACTGCTACTTGGTGGATGGTCTTCTAGTGGAGTTTGGCTTCGATTTTGAGGGGGAAAAAACGACATTTGGAGGATGGAAGTTAGGGTGTTCAATTTCTTTTTGTTTGAGAGGGTGAGATGAAGTGTTGAAGTGAATAAAATGAAAATGAAAGATTGAGGATGGAAGAAAGTTAAGGACTAGTGCCAATCTAAAAGGGAAGAAGTGATAAAAATTTCCTTTTACATTAATGCTATGAAACTAAATACTAAGTTGGGAAAAGAGCTTATAATGTGCATTAGCCAAATTAGGAAAATTATTGGTCAATGTACAAGTTTCAAGTCCTTTTCATATTAGGATTGTGCAAAGAACACAATTGGCATCTTATTGGCATTTATTCTTCCAACCAAAAGGAATTAGTTTATGTAAATAGGTAGGAAAAGTAATTAACTAATTCTCCTTATGCATAAGGTGGCGCCACATGAGTAATGTAATTAGGGTTTGTTTTAGTTAATCTAGTTTGATTGCCATTGTTTGGTAATCAACATTGGTTATTGATACTAGATCATGTGTTTTAAGGTAATTTAGGGTTTATATTTTCTAGATCGGATGGATAGCATTGTTAATTAATTATTATTAGTGGTTAGCACTTTATTATGTGAGTTAGGGTAACTTAGGATTCTAGCTTCAATTAGAGATTTATAATTAGGATCTTTAAGTTAAGGTTCCTTAAATTATAAGCATCATTTTAGGTTTTGAACTATTATTTAGGGTTTTAGGATTCGAATTAAGGTTTTTGAACTTAGTATTTTAGGTGTTGAGTTAATTAACTTTATTGATTCTAGGAAATACCTTATGGGTGTTCTTTATCGACTTCAATCCCTACTTAAAAATTTTGTGGTGTTTACAAGATGGATATCCTATATAAAGCCATTCACCTTTCCTATCATGACATAGAAAAAAGCGTCTTTCTTTTTTGGGATAAGTTAGTATGACCCGAATTCATCATGATATTAGAGATTTCAAAACCAAGTATATTATCATCAAAGGTAGATTTATTTTTCCATACATCTCTTGATGTAATGAATTGAGAATATTCCTTAAGAGGACCATGGATGACTTGACTTCTCTTATTAATTTTCCCCGTCCGCTTATTAAAAAAAATTTATAATTTTATTGCTAGCCAAAATATAAACTTATTTTTATCAATTATCTCTTAGCTTTTTATAATTTTTTTTTTTTATAGTTGAGAAGAATCTACAAAAGCCAATAATTGTTTACTTATCATTTTATTTCTATATTTTGCTTTACATAGTTAGGCCCATAAGACATTGCTGTAGATTTCATTTTATTCTAAAGGGTTTTATATTTGAGTGTGAAATTTTGCTAATCCTAATCCCACCATCTCTTTATTTGAACCAACTTCCTTCTAATTAATCTAGTGAAATATTTTGGTGTTAACTGATCTATTCTAGAAAAATTTCTAATCATTTACATTATTTTGTTCAATCATTCTTTTAGAAGGGAAAATCCTTTGCCTATAGTCTATAGGAAGAGCTTCTAATATTGATATAATCAATATGATGCAATCCCCTATACTGAGCAATTTTCTTTCCAAACATTTAATTTTGTGTAGGGGGTTGAAATAGTTAACTAATCACTTGTTGCAAGTATACCAGTTGACTTGGAGAAGTCTTGAGATGATGACATGCATACAAATGTGATGAGAAGAGACGCTAGAGGAGGAACACATGAACTGAATGTCTCAAACATGTACATATGACAACAAATTTAATATACTAGACTCAAATGTTCTTGATTTATTCTTCACTGTATAGTCACTTTGATCTTGCATGGAGGTGTTACAGCAAAGTTTTCACATTGCTTTATAAATTAGCATTATGGAGAAATGTGTAGAAATGAAAAACTTCACCTCCTATTTGTAGATTTTGGAAGTTGATTTTGGCTATTAGATGGTTTAAACTAGATGGATGAGATCAAGTGCTACTAGTGATAGTTGGATATATCTTAACGACCTAATGATCAAAATTCATCCCTTCTTTTCATAGATATAACCTCTCCTAAAGGTACGTTGGACTTAGGCCTACATGAGTCCAATGACATATAACATGTAAAAGAAGTTTAGCTCCTTTATTAAGAAGATCATTTTCAACACAAAGCTTATGTTTCTCCTTGAAGTTGAGTAAAGCCCAAACAAGCTCAAAAAAGATATTTTTTTAGTTTACTTTTTATGCACATGATAATCAAGTAAGGCCAAGCGTAGGAAAATTGGTATAGCAATCCTTATTTCAAGCCTATTAAGCCAAATCTCTTTTAAAATCTTTTTATTGGGCCTAGTTTTCTAGGTCTTCACAAGTCTAGTGAATCAATTCATGGTATTAAATTGGATCAAAAGCCTAATTACTAAGATGACCCTTTACATTTTCAATATTTTATAGGGAAGAAGTTTTCTTAATATTTAATATGTTAAAATTTTCCTCTCAAACTCCTACATTAGTATTGCTAAAAAAATATACTGATGATTTTATTTAATTTATTTTAATATTGTCCATTCACCAAATTATGTAAAGTTTTGTGTTATGGATTCTATTAATTGTCTTAATCTTTAAGTATAATATAACCCATTAAGAATAGGTGCAAAACCTCTAAACTAATTCCCTTTACTTTGAGCAATTTTCCAATTTCCTTTACCGATTTCCTTAGAAGCCAATCTAACTAATATAGATAAAGAAGGGGACATCAATCTCTTTGCTTAATCGCCCTCATTAGTTGAAAACTTCCAAAGTAGATCTATTTAACAAAATTTAAGTATATTGACAATAAATATGGCAAAATTAGGGTGGTCTAATGCTTGAGAAAGTACGAGGCTATAAGGAAAACGTTAAACTTAGGAGTCCAATTATGATTTTGATGAGATAAGACAATTTTAAGCAAGCTCATGTAATGTGCGACTTATTCTACTTAAATAACTATAGTTATAGAGTAAGACTTTGCTTCATATGGTATGAGATCTAAACAAAGCTTTACTAAGAGAAAGTTGTGTAGAATTGAAGACTTCATTCAAATCTAGTAAAATAAAATTCAAAAGAAGTGGTTAGAAACTGGCCATTATGCAATTTAGCAACAACAAATTAAGAAGAGTAATGAGTCAATGGCTATATTTTGTAATGTAAACAACAATAGTACTCTAGTCATAAAGTACTCATCTATTAGAGGGTTGCATGCTAAATTGTAACACACAAAAATAGGAAATAACTCAAATAGCAAGAAGTAAAGAAATAGGAAACTCTTAAACACATAGTAGCTCTTTCTTTGCCTAATTGATCTTTTGAACCTTAGTTTTGTATAAATACAAAGCACAAACTTGAAAATTCTCCATCATGGCTTGAATTTTGTATAATTCAATGTGCATATGTGCCTAAGCAATACTTGTGATGAAGCTCTGTTGATTCATTCTTGTTAAGTATCCCATTTTGCATATCAATTCACCTTGGATATTCCTAAGCCCCCTCTCTTCCTATAATTAGATAACATCATTCGTTTACCTAAGTAACCATTACCAACTATGGCCATTGATGAAAGCAATTTATCGAGTAAGCACTATCAGGTCATACAATGTGTTTTTCCTTTAAAGCCTTGAATCTTAAGAGTATTACAATTATCTACTAAGCTATGCTATGAATAATGTGAGACCCTGAATATTTGGCAATAAGAATCCAAGCTCCAAATTCAAGGTGTTCGCTAAAGTAATCATATTAGGCTAAGAATGCAAGAGTAGGTTATAAGAGCTAGTCGAAAAGTCCCTATAGGAGTGGATATTGGAAAATACAATAATAAAATAGTAATATAGCTAAAAAGTAAGCTTATTATAATAACATTATTAATTTCTTATTAGTAGTGCAAATATGGTACCAATAGGTAGTGAAGCCCACAGATAAAATATTTTAGTACTAAAAATTGAAGTCCGCATATTAGTAGCTGAGGCATAGGGATAAAAACTTAAGATGTTCATATGAATTCTCATTTAAGCTTGAAATTGGGCTATGAAATCAATAGAGTAACCTCGTGAGTCTACATCTTTAAAACTTAAATATTAAGCTCCAACTAGGTCCCTAGAAATCGTTTTCCATTTTAATAATTACTTTGTTCTGAAGCCATAAAAATTATATGAAGTGACTCTATAAATAAAATTATCGAAAAGAAAAATAAAACAAATAATAATAAACTTTGATAGCAACTTTATTTTCGTTAAGTATAAGCTCTTCACAATAGTTTGTTAGTTATCGAAACACAAAATTCAATTTCCAAAATATAACCACATACCAAAAATAATTTATTTGGTCTATAAACGATAGGAAAGAAAAATGTATCTAAAGAATATATGCGACTAAGTAAACATAGTAATTTAGATATATGTACATAAATTAACAATAACCAGTAGTTGTCCATAACATATACCTTCAATACTATGATGATGAAATACTAACGAATGATATTATTAACCAAAAAAAACAAATGATATCACGCTTAGACTTACCTGTCCAACACATGTCTTGAAATCACACATAGGGAAATTGAGTCATCTATCTCCAAGATTAGGAGAAAAGCACGTGCACTAAATCAAATTCTTAGATAAATTTTGAGGGGACAGCTAGCACTTAAAGAGAAAAAATGATAATAATTGGCTTCAAAGCTAAGACGTCTGGGTTCAGGAAAAAAAAGAAAAAGAAAAAAAAGAAAAGAAAGAAAGGAGGAAGCTCGTGCATGCATATGCGTTCTGCTCCGTCATTATTATGGAAAGGAAGTTGACACAAATCCGATGGGAGAGAATTAGATAAACCAACCAATAAGGATTCAGTCCTTGAGCTGAAACTAAGGATTGAAATAACAAAAGAAAACGAAGTAGCATGGTTTAGAGGTCTTTTGTGTGTCTGTTATTATACCCGTCCCACTGCTGAAAGAGGATGTTATGTGTCAGGATCTCTTTTTGTAAGATACTTTTACTAATAAGGAGTCATTTTTTTGTACATATTATAACATAAGGGGGGGGAGGAGACTTTATTTTTGTATAGTTAGGGCTTTACTATTATTAGAAATTTCCACTTTTAGAAAGTGGTGCCATTTCACCAGTTTTAATGTTTCCTCCTGACAAGCTCAATAATGTCCGTAAAGCTCTTTATTTACGGGGGTGTAAGTACTCTTCTAGATTAAAGCTCTTACTCACCACGTTGGTTGATCACGATCGACGGTACCTATTACATACACTATACCCCCGTGTATACACATTGCAACCTTGTATTATTGTCGGAATTAATAAAAGTATGCTATTCCTTTTTCCATTTGTGCCCGTGTCCCTTCTAATTTGTTGGCTTTCTTCCTTGATTGTATTGCTTACAGGTTTAGGCCTTATTGACTAGTATTGTGTGCGAGTTAGGCTTAGTTACTACTACAGAGGCAGAATAGTAAGTACCGCACGATCTGTTTATGTGCTAAAGAAAGCCTCGAACCGTAACAGTTGGTATCAGAGCCTAGGTTATTTCAGCAAGAACGACCATGACACGACAAAAGGAAGTTAGTAAGAGGCTAGGTAGCCTTGAGGAAATCCTCGGGGGATTGTCTAAGCGGATAGATGATTTGGTCGCATTATCAATAAAAGTGGCTAAAGTTGAGGCCAATCATCAGGAGATGAATGCTAAGATGACTGAGATGGTTAAGAATTTCAGTGTTACAGTACAAACTCTCAGAGAGGAAATGCACATAACGACCAATGAGGCAAGATAACACTTAAAAACTCAAGTAGAAGACATGAGAAGACAAGTTACTACGCGTGCCTCAATCGAGGCTGTTGAAGAGTTACGGGCACAAGTAGCTATTTTAACTTGAGTTGTGGGAAATGCTCCTATCCCTACCTCCGTTCATGTTCCCACTCATGTAGGACATTTAAAGATGCTTGAGCCCAAGGCATTCATTGGTGTGAGGGATGCCAAGTTGTTAGAGAACTTTCTATTTGATATAAAGTAGTACTTTGCTGCTGTGGGGACAAATGATGAGAGGTCAAAGGTCACTATGGCTACAATGTACTTAATTAATGATGCCAAACTGTGGTGACGCACCAAATATAAAGATATCCAAAATGGCAACGCTTATGTAGATACATGGGTCAAGTTAAAGGCTGAGTTGCAAACTCAGTTTTTCCTTGAAAATGTTGAGTACAATGCCTGAAAGAAGTCAAGGGAACTTCGATAGGGTGATGACATTAGAAAACATGTCTGTAAGTTCTCAACATTGATGTTGGACATCAAGAGTATGGCTAAAGATGACAAGTTATTCTATTTCCTAAAAGGACTGAAGCCTTATGCTAGGAATGAGTTGCAAAGGCAACGGGTTACTAACTTAGCTACAGCACAGGCAGCCATTGAGTGCTTGACTAACTACACTCATGACAATAAAGGGAAGAACGTGTCGACAGGATACAAGGGTGGAAAGTCGATCAAGTCGAGTAAACCCAAGAGTGGGGGAACCCTAAGTTCAAGTAGCTACAGTAGTAATATAGGAGGGAGTGAAAGGAAATCCTATAACTCTTACCAGTTTGGAAAGAGTGGGGCAACCAATGGAGGTAAGAAGCCCTCATTCTCGTGTTTCTTATGTAATGGCCCATACAAAGTAGCTGAGTGTCCACATAGAGCAGTTCTCAATGCTATGGCATAAAAAGTAGGGAGTGTCTGTCAAGATGATGAGTCGGGGAGTGATGGAGAGGATCAACCCTAAATGGGATCATTGCAGATGTTGTCGGCTGTTGGAAAGAGTTCCTCAGTGTGACATAAGCCCAAGAACAATAATGAGTTGATGTATGTCCAGTTGAACATCAATGGCAAGAGTATCGGTGCAATGGTAGACTCTGGTGCTACACACAATTTCATTTATGTGCCTAAGGCAGAAAAGTTGGGGCTAGTACTTGCTGAGGACACTAGCCAGATTAAAGCTGTTAACTCCAAGGCCTGCCCTGTCCAAGGAGTTGCAAGAGGAGTGAAAGTGAGGGTTGGAGATTGGAGTGGAAATCTCAACTTCACAGCTGTTCCATTGGATGACTTCAGCATAGTCCTTGGAATAGATTTCTTGAGACAAGCCAAAGTTACTCCCATGCTCGCAGCAGGTTGCTTGTTATTCATGGGTGAAAAGCCTTGTTGTGTGACAATTCAGAGGAACAGGGCAAACAACAATAGCAAGGAAGGGAAGAATATTAGGGCTATGATGTTATTAGTGCTCCAATTTAAGAGAAGGCTCAAACATCAAGAGCCAACTTTCCTAACTTTCCTTACAGAGAAAGAGGAAGCAAGAAAGACGGAGATACCGGAGGTAATAGAGAGGGTCCTAAAGGAGTAAGATTATGTGATGCCTAATAAGCTCCCAAAGGAATTACCTCCTAGAAGGTCGGTGGACTACGAGATTGAGTTGATTCCTGGTGCCAAACCAGCCGCTAGAGCTCCTTATAAAATGTCGCCTCACAAACTTGCGAAATTGAAGAAGCAATTAGATGAGTTGTTAGAGGCAGGCTTTATTCGACCCTCAAAAGCGCCATACGGGGCTTCTGTTCTATTTCAAAAAAAGCAGGATGGGAGTTTGAGATTATGTATTGACTACCGGGCTCTAAACAAGCTGACGATGAAGAATCATTACCCAATTCCTCTAATTACTGATCTGTTTGATCAAGCAAGTGGGGCTAAGTATTTTATAAAACTGGATCTTCGCTCAGGCTATCATCAGGTTTGCATTACTAAGGGGGATGAGCCCAAAACGATGTGTGTAACCCAATATGGCACTTATGAGTTCTTGGTGATGCCCTTCGGTCTCACTAATGCTCCTGCAACATTTTGTACCTTAATGAATAATGTATTTCGAGAATATCTCGACAAATTTGTAGTCATCTATCTAGACGAAATTGTTATGTATAGCAGGACATTACAGGACCATGTGAAGCACTTACAAATAGTTTTCAAGAAGCTACAGGAGAATCATTTGTACGTAAAGCGTGGGAAATGTGCCTTTGCCTAGAAGCGCATCAACTTCCTAGGTCATGTTGTTGAAGAAGGGTGGATCCAAATGAATATGTCAAAGGTGGAAATAATCAGGCAATGGCCAGTGCCTAAGAATGTAATGGAGTTGTAGTCCTTCCTTGGACTCGCAAATTACTATAGAATATTCGTTGAAGGATACTCCCGTCAAGTTACACCCCTCACAGATTTATTGAAGAAGGACCAAGCATGATTACGGGATGAGATATGTCAAAGTGCCTTCGAGGAGTCGAAGCGTATAGTGACGGAGAGCCAATACTCGCACTTCCTGACATTTCTAAGCCTTTTGAAGTCCACATGGATGCCTCAGACATTGCATTGGGTAGAGTGTTGATGCAAGAAGGTCATCCAATGGCATATGAGAGTAGGAAGCTAAATCAAACAGAGCGCAAGTACTCAGCTCAAGAGAAGGAGTTACTTGCAATTATTCACTGTTTAAGGACCTGGAAACATTATTTACTAGGATCCAAGTTTCTAGTGAAGACAGATAATTCTGCTGCCAGCCATATATTGACTCAACCGAAGCTTTCAGCCAAACAAGCAAGATGGCAAGAGTTTCTTGCAGAGTTTGATATGGAGATTGAGTATCACAGTGGACGGACTAATCAGGTGATAGATGCTTTAAGTAGGCGAGCTGATTTAGCATCCTTAGCATAGATTGTACACTAGTTGGCAAGTCAAATCTCGACTTCAATTCGAGAGTAGATCAAGCAACACATAGGTCAAGACCTGTTAGCCAAAAATCTTAAGCAGTTGGTTGAAGAAGGAAAGACGCACAGATTTTGGGTAAAAGGCGATCTCATTTATGCAAAGGGGCACCAATTGTATGTCCCAAAGGTGAGCAACTTGAGAAGGGCACTCATGAGAGAGTGCCATGATACTTTGTAGGCTAGACATCCAGGCTGGCAGAGGATATGGAGCTTATTGAAGTAGGGCTATTACTGGCTAGATATGAAGGAGGATGTGATGACTCATACGAAGACTTGCTTAACTTGCCAGCAAGACAAAGTTGAGAGGCAAAAGGTAGCAGGCCTCTTGGAGCCACTTCCTGTGCCATCTCGCCTATAAGAGAGCATCTCTATGGACTTTATCACTTCCCTACCAAGAGTAAGGGAGTACTCATCCGTTTTTGTTGTTGTCGACAGGTTTTCTAAGTATGCCACCTTCATTCCTACTATAAAGAGTTCAAGCACAGAAGAGACAGCCCAACTTTTCTTTAAGCATGTGGTGAAATTCTAGGGTGTGCCCTAAAATATTGTGAGTAATAGGGACGACAGGTTTATAGGGAAGTTTTGGAAAAAGTTATTCCAACTCCTGGGTTCTGAGTTGAGCATGACCTCTAGCTACCATCCGCAAAGTGATGGACAAACAGAGAGATTCAAAGGGTTGCTGGAGGAATACCTTTGGCACTTTGTCAGTGCTAACCAAAAGAATTAGGTTGACTTGCTGGATATCACCTAGTTTTGTTTCAACATCTAACGGAGCTCTTCCTCCAACAAGAGCCTTATAGAGATCATTATGGGTCAACAACCACTGTTACCCCACACGGTGGCAGTACCATACACTGGGAGATGCCCAAGAGCTTATCAGTTCACCAGGGATTGGAAGTAGAGTTCAAAAGTAGCAAAAACATACCTTGAAAAGACTTCCAAGAGAATGAAGAAATGGGCAGATCAGAACTGTCGACCTAGAGAGTTCAATGTTGGAGATCAAGTCCTCATAAAGCTTCTTCTAGAACAGGTCAGATCATTGAGGAACAAGGATAGAAGATTGATCCAAAAGTACATTAGTCCAGTTCCTATCATATCGAAGATTGGAAGAGCAGCCTACAAGGTCGAGCCTCCTGCGTGGTTGAAGGTCCATCCAGTTTTTCATGTCAGTGTCTTGAAGCCATATTATCCAGACATGGAAGACTCATCTTACAATGTGTCCAAGCGGTCACACGTCAAGATCAAGTTCAACCTAAGTTAAGCCGTGGAAGACATCCTTATAAAGCGAAAAGTCAAAGATCCCTCCACTGGAGAAGAACATAAAGAATATTTGGTCAAGTGGAAAGATTGAGGAGAAGAAGATACTAGTTGGGAGACTGAAGAAGATCTGAAGCCCTTATCTGAGAGAAAGTTAGCCTTACTAGCCAGAAGATCTCCGCCACCAAATCCAAGCTCCAGTACATATTGTCGAGGACGTCAATAGAATTAAGTGGAGGAGGATGTCAGGGTCCCTTTTTGTAAGATACTTATACTAACAAGAGGCTATTCTTTTATACATATTATAACATAAGGGGAGACTTTATTTTTGTGTAGTTAGGGCTTCACTATTATTAGAAATTTCCATTTTTAGAAAGTGGTGCCATTTCACCAGTTTTAATGTCTCTTCTTGTTAAGCCCAATAATGCCTATAAAGCTCTTTATTATGGGGGTATGATTACTCTTCTAGATTGAAGCTCTTACTTACCACGTTGGTTGATCACGACCGGCAGCACCTATTACATACACTGTACCCCTGTGCACACACATTGCTACCTTGTATTACTGTCAAAATTAATAAAAGTGTGCTATTCCTTTTTCTATTCGTGCTTGTGTTCCTTATAATCTGTTGGCTTTCTTCCTTGGTTGTGTTGCTTACAGGTTTAGGCCTTGTTGGCTAGTGTTGCGTACAAGTTAGGCTTACTTGCTACTGCAGAGATAGGATAGTAAACGCCGCACGGTCTATTTATGTGCTAAAGAAAGCCTCAGACCATGACATTATGCGCCATATGTCTCATAAGGCTACAAACGCCAACGGCACTAGAGCATTAGCTACTGGTATGCTTTGTTTAGTGCCCAATTTTGGAATTTTTTCCTAACAATACAAAATCAACTTAATTAAAGCTAGGAAAAATTATTTACAAGTTGTCTTTATTCTAGCTTCACGTAGTACATTTATTTTGACAAAATTGTTAGTATATATAGCCCGTTCTTAGTTATATGCTCAATCTCAATGAATTTTTGAATAATTAAACCATATTGGTTTGAGCCAAATAATTCTTTATAACTTTCCCTATAACACCTATTTTATACCAACAAAATGATTCATAAAAATTCGAAGTCTTACTGTTTATTTTGTTTCCTTATGAACAATGTATGCTGGCATTTTTAGGAAACAATTGATTTTTAGCAAAACAAATTGTGAATCTAATTATATGTGATTTCTGCGGTACTATAAAGAAAAAGGGACTATAATCAATTTAGCTTATTGATATAATTATTGAGACAAGTAATCTCTTTTTTAAGGGTTGAATCGTAACTTTTTCACAAAGCTGATGAGTTCTTCTTATAAAAATAACTAAATCCTAATTTTATAAATATTTTCCAAGTTTATGGAACTTTTCCTGAAGCTAATTGACGATTAGTACTATATACTGTATAATTTGGCATGAGAATGTCCTAAAATGACATTGGAAGTGTAATAGAATACCATACCACCACACAATATTTTAGAATTCTAATCACGTTAAAATGCTGCTTGCATGGTCCCAATATGCACATGAATAATTTTGTTAAATTATTATGATATTACAAAACTATGATATGATGTATATAAGTTTTGGGTATTACAAATATAAGATCTAATCATATTATTCTAGACATTTGGTATTTTAATGAGAGTAAACATAAATAGCATAATATGGTATTTTTGTTGGAAATGGAATAGCTCATAAAACTCATCTTTGTATAGTTGTAACTTTAAAAATGTAATGATACTAGTATTGCTCCTTTCATTACTACTATATACTATAAATCAAGTATCTCATGGAAATATCATTTTACAATAAATATTTCTTTGTAGAATCATAACATGATTTAGTGTATGGATTCTATGTTAGATATGATCTAAGTGATTTATTTTAAGTATCGTTCTACTCAAAATATTATAGATTATAATAGTTTTTCATTTTATAATATAAAGTTCCTCTTTGTAAAATATATATATATATATTATATTTTCTTATCTACGGAACTTATGGAATATATTATGGGTAATAATGCTTGATTTTGTAACTAAGATCATATTTTAAATCTTAAGGTAATAGTTAATTTCTTCTATATCTAGGTCTAATGGCTATGAATCCTTGTAACAGTATTGTGAGCAAATAGATTGATGTTTTTTGAGATTTATGAGCAATATAGCTTTCATTATGCTACATAGAAGAGAGAAGTGATGGAAAATGAATCGAAATATACAAATTAGGTAGGGTTATAAAATGCTTTAACTATATCAAAAACTTAGTTAGAATGTAACTTGGTGTTAAATAAGTTGAATACAGTAAAAATTGAATCAGGATCAGAAAGTGGCTTATCTCTAGACTTTATATGAGATGAACTATAAATTAGAAACTTCCTAAATAAAAATATAACTTAGTACAGTGGGTCAAAAACTAGGTCAAAATATAGTTTAGTATTAAATATCCTTGATCATACCAAGAGTCTGATAGTAAGTCAACCAATGATTTGCATATAAGTTCTATAGCTTTACTAAAGTTAGAACATAATTCAGAATCTTATCAGACAATGACCTATATCATAATGCTAGGTCAATACCTAAGTCAAAAACTTAGTCAGAAAATAGTTTAATGGAAGAAGCTAAATGTAGGAGGGTCCAGGAGTTTGAAGATGGTTAAAACTGAATATTGGATCACTTGGAGCTAGGGAATATGTAGGAAAGTCGCCTGCATATAATCTCTAAGGATTTATTGGAGTCAGAACCTTAATTAGAACTTACACTATATAACTAATACCTAATAAAAACTTCAAAAAACTCACTTAACTCAATTCAAGAACATATTTAAATGTCAAAATGAACACATATGTTACATATTAGATGGTAACTAAAGAGGTTATGTTAAATTTTAGGGAAAATAAAAGAAGATGAGAACGATACATAAAGAGAATGAGCCTCAATATCCAGGTAAGTAGGATAAATGCCTTATAGCATTTTGGAGCACTTTAGAGTACTTAGATGCCCTAGTATGCTTTGGCTTGTGATTGTAATGTAATTGTTTGTACATATGCTATGCATATGTCTAAATAGTCTTTGTTGCTACTATAGGAGCTAAGCTCCATTCTGTGATTATTTTGTATGTATTCTGTTTTGTTTGGGTTGTCTAAATTTGTTAACCACCCTAAAAACTAAATTAACTTAAACTCAACTTAACTGCTAACTTGACACTCATTGTAATCTATTAGGGGAATGACTATGATTCTTGAGCCAAACACAAACCCCTTCGATGTAAATAGTTGAAATAGTCCTTTCCCTACCCCTTAATTGAACTAAGTGACAGAGAGGAGGTTGCAGCGAGATTAAGGGCCATGGTTCGAAGGGAGTCTTGGGCAGAAGGTGTTTTTCATTACACAAGCTTCGGTTTGGTTTCGTTTTGCAAGCACGCAACATCAAACTCCTCAACCTAGATTAGAGAAGGCATAATTTTTCTAATCTTACGACGGATCAGACAACATCGTAAGATAGCTTTTACTTATACATGCATGTCATCTTGCTAATTTAGTTGAAAAACCTAAATGTGTTTACATTGAATGCGTACTTCTATCTTCGTCCTACTTACTAAGCAAGTTATAGCTTAATCTCTTATAGTTATTGTGCAGGTTTAAAATAGATATACGAGCACACCACCTAAATTCAAAAGATTAAATGCGGGATCGAGGAGTGAAGATTATGAAGAGTTGGCTAAACTATAACCTAAATGTCAATTTTAACTAACTTTTAAAGAAACTACTAAGGTCTCCTTAAGTAGTCCTCTAGTTTTTCACTACTAATGTGGTCATTAAGTCTGGTAAACTTGTGGATTTATATAACCATTTTTCTTGAACTTATTACTGTTTCCCCCACAAATGTGATTTTGTAAATACTTGTAATTTTTGAATATTTTGCTCAGTATCACTTTTCAAACTCAAATCTTTTGAAGAACTGCAGTTATAAAATCAAGTTTTTATAATCATTTTCCAATATTAAAGCACAAGTTTATAACAAACAGTTGCAAGATTGAATGCTTTAAAGTGGTTAAGTTAAGTTTACCTTGTATGAATTAAGTCTACGATAATAGCTATGAGGTCGGTTTCTATCTTAGAGTTATTCATGTAGTAGGGTTATTTCAACTCTATCTCTTCAAGGCATAACAAATAAATCATGGAATAACTTAAAAAACAAGTTTTGAGCCAATCAATTGAGTATTCATAACAACTAAAGTTTTGAAAAATGTATTAACATTATTGACTATAGTCATATAGGTCTATTGAGGAAAATTACAACAAAATGGATCAACATTTGAGGATAAATTAAAATAAGGAATCAATGTTTTAAAAAGTTCGAATAAGGAATTAACGTTTCACAAAATTATTCAAATAAAAAATTCATACTAACCATTTATAAAATTGTTTAAACATAGTTGTTAAAATCAAGAGTCAATTATATGAGTCTACGTATTCATAATTATATGATGTTTCTCTTAATTGAAATTGTTATAAAATCATTTTAGTGTAGAATTTTCGTAGAATGATGAATTTTAATATACGATTATACAAGCTTGCGATTTTATTGGTTTTACGCGATTTTATTGGTTTTGCACTATTTTATATAATTTTATCGATTCTACATATTCAAATGAATAGTAGAATCACGATTTTAACAACCTTCTTTGAACCCTTTTATAAAATATTAATCTCTTATTTGAACTTTTTGAAATGTTAATCATCTATTTGAACTTATCATTAAATATCGATTCCCTTTGTTGTATTCTCCCAGGTTTATAGATTACCAACTAATTAACAAGCAAACTTTAAGTTTCACTCATTTATGAAAATATCATCTAATCTGTTTTTGAGCACTATTTGATATATCTAAGAGTTCAACACACAAAATTTCATTCAACTTGGCAATTTTTTAATGGATTAGCATTTAAGAATGAAAAATTTTTCATTAAGTTAGGTATTCTTGTCCCTAAGATGCAATGTTGCTAAAACCATTGTAAAGTACAAACTAGCTTTTTCCTATGTTATTGGTAGTTAGTAAACCATTTTAAAATATTAAATGCATTAACAAAAATGTTGCATAAATAAAGCTTTAGTCAAAACCTATAGTATTAGAAACCCATGGAACTATAAATCCATTGAACATTTGAGTCTCACACGACATTGTAAAACCCAAAACTAATCTAGCCATATATATTATTAATAAAAAGAACCAAAAAGAATAATTAAACAACAAAATTTTTCCATTATAGTATAATACAAGGACAAGAACAATTTAAAGTACTAGTAGCAAATTACATCAAATTATCACAAAGCAAGTGAAAATAAGCTTAAGATTATTTATAAGTGCTAAGATGACGTTAAAACGCTAAGTTATGCTCAAACCGAAAAAAGTCTTCGATTGGCTCATTAGGTTTAGAGTATAAAAGATGTATTTATATCAGTGCTTAATATGTAGAATTTGTAGGACTGCAATTGGGCCAAACTAGACTTCATTTAGCTTAAGTTAATCATTAGTATTCAAATTGCAAAGCATGACTTCAGTCATACTATTAGCCGAAGTCACTCAAAAGTTTCACTTTATTAATAGGAATGGATTTGATAAGACAAAGTCACGCTTCTTTTGAACAAAGGCCAAATCTCCAATTTGGCCATCCTTCTCACTTACTTCAACTAGACAAAGGTAAACTTCATGCACCTTATGTAATGGACTTTGCTTTTGGCATAAAATCTTTGGCACATCTTGCATTCATACAAAATCACTAAATAATAATAAGTAAAGCCTAATAAATTGGGGAAAACATGCATAATATAGTTAATTTATATGCTACTAATGAAAAACCATGACACTTTTTCATTCATTATGATTGGGACACCTTAAGTCAATATTCATTGTATCCTCTAAACTCTATCTTTGTATGAACTCTCTACTTCAATACTTTATATGACACTACTGTAAATTAAAATGGACTTCATTGTCAAACAACCAATAGATATTTTTGTTAGGGTTGTAAATGAGCCTAACTACTTGAGTTTGGCTTAAACTCAATTAGTAAATAAGTTGAAATTCAGCTAAAAATAAAGCTCGTTTAATTGAACGAGTTGAGCTTAAGATTTAAATTTACACCTGTAAGCAAGCTCATTTATATTACTAATGAGTCATCTCGCAAGCAAAGACATTTATATTATTAATAAGCTGATTCGCAAGCTGACTCATAAATAAGCTTACAAGTAGGCTTGTTAGTAAGCTCATAAATAAGCTTGCAATAAGCTCGTGAGCCCACATTAGAAAGTAAGAGTTTTTATTTTAAGTTATATTAATTATATTTTAATGGTTTTTATTTTATTCTATAATGTATGTTTTTTGAATTTATATATTTTTAAGCTTATATATTTTAATAATCTTCGAATTATACTAATTTTCTACTTATATATCCTCGTATAATAGTTTTACTCTATAATTTATGTTCATAATTTGATTAATAGTACATAAATGGAACCTCCATACATCATACACATATTACAAATGGTTAAACAAAAGTCATCGATAATGATTAATTATGAAATGCAAAATGTACATTGAGATTGGTATATTTGTTTTACAATTTCATGTGAGAGGAATAGCTACAATTGACTTATCTACAAGTGTGATATTATGTTGTATAATCGATTGCAGTGTGCTTTTACATGATATGTTACCTCATAACGATATTAAGTATAGTCTCTAATACAAAAGATGTGAGATATAAGTATAAAATTACACTTGTACTTGTTTGCTCATTTATCTAAACGAGCTTAAGTTCAAGCTTAAATTTAAGCTTATTTAGACTCATTAATCTAAATGAACTTAAGCTCAAGTTCGTTTAGATAAACAAGTTTGAGTTTAGGCTCATTTAAGTATATGAGCTTAAGCTCATTTAGATATATGAGCTCGAGTTCGTTTATCTAAACAAGCGAAGCTTGAACTTTAGAATCCTTAACGAGCTTGAGCTTAAGCCTCTAATTTTCTAGCTAAGCAGAAGCTCAACTCGACCCAAGCTCAATAATTTTTAAACGAGCCAAGCTTGAGCCTTTAAAAGCTCGACTCGGCTCATTTACAGCCTTATCTCTTATCATAATCAATAGCATAAAAACCCAGACATTCTACCCAAGGATTGACATTCATCACAAAGCTACAAGGATTCGCCATTCCTTATAATGAGAATAAGTCATCAGATCAAACTCTTCGCATCACCATCATAACTTCACAAGATACCTTCATACTATTAGATCTCATTATACTATAATAATTGAGATGGTCCATTAACTAAGAGATAAAACATTTTAAGATTACTGTGACACATACCCTACATCTTACACCATATACATATGCATATATCATCGTGTGACTAGAACTCCACTTACTCTTACTAGCTTCAGTTCTAGCCATTATCCATGTCTACATGATCTCTTTGCAAATTGCCTATAGATTTGGAATTAATTTCTCTACAACAGAAGGGGAAAGTGGTATAAGAGTTCAAAAGCCATTCATAATATTTCCTTTAAGCATCAAATGCCAATAACACTTTATCATGCTCCGCTTCAACAACTACTAAATCAACAATAGCTTTTACTTTATCATTTTGTGTCTAGCTCGATTCTACTTTTTTGGGAACTTAATGTAACCCTTTTGTTTGTAGTTCTAATATATTATATCCCATCCTTTAAACTTCTCTTTAAAGCTACCACCGCAATTGAACCATTAATGTCTAGTAACTACATTTTCCACAACACATTATTCTTAGATCCTAAATCATAGTCTATAAGTCTTTGCTCAATAAATTTCTCTTGCCCTCTTTCATTAATGAATTGCTCTTATTATAGATTGTGGTCTCCCATACCCACAAAGCAAAGATGGTGACAATATAATAGGATCATTGCCTTGTCCTTAACCTAGATATGTTAACATTGTCTTTTTAGATTGTTACTGATGGACATAAATTCAAAATATGTTATCTTACCAATGATCCTTCACCCATTTGGAGTGAATATGATCTTTACTTAGATGCTAGACAATTTACAAGAGATTTAGTTAAGGAAAAATATAAATTTAGTCCTCAATGTTTTACTGTGTTTCTAATTCAATTTTAAACATTTTATTTTTCATTTGAATATTTAACGTTTACAAATATTTACAAAAGAATCCTGTTATTGATGGCGTTGAGTTTGTCCTTATATTTATAACATATGGCATAATTCGATTGGTTGAAAATAATTAATTTAATTAAATAAGATAATAATATGCATTATTACAAAAGTATACAAAATTTAGGAAGATAATGAAAAAGAAAAAAATAATTACAAATATGTAAATCAAATAATTTAAAGAATCTTAAATAATTAAAATCTAAATTAAATAATTAAAAATTGTCATTCAAGAAATAAAAATAAATTCCATAAAATAAAATAAAAAAAGAAAAATGAGGCAGGGTAGCCAAAACAGTTGTAGAATCAACTTGGATTACTATCTATTTTAATAAGAGGGTCATTCAACCCTTAAGGCAACTACTTATGACCGCCACATTCAAAGGAAAGGAAAAAAGAAAAGAAAAACGTTGTAAAACTGCATCCTAAGGGTAGTGAGCGACCACCCAATGGCTATCCCAAGGATTAAACAACTAACTTATTAAAGTAAGTTGCAACCTAAGTTGGTTCTATGGCCATTCCAGTAACCCCATCAATGGGGGTGACCAAAATGACTTCTCTTAAATTTTTTCTTAATTTTCTTTTTTTAATATTTTATTGAATTTCTTCTGTTTTCCTAATTTTGATTTTTAATTATTTAAGATTCTTTAAATTGCTTTAATTATTTAATTGTATATATTATTTAATTATTTTATTATGAATTTTTACATGTGTCATGCATGGATGTAAAACTTAACACCGTCAATAAGATGACTCATTTGTAAACGTTTGAATGTAAAAAATAAAACGTTTAGGATTGAAATAGAAAAAAAGTAAAATGTTGAGGACTAAATTTTCATTTTCCCTAATATAGTCAATGTATAGCTCTTTACTTTCTTACACACTCGTGTAATTATGTTTTCTTGGTCAATACCTCTTGCAATGTACTATTCATCAAACTTGACTAGCTTAACATTAGAGCTTTCTTGTCAAGTTCTTCTTGCTTCTCACTCATCATGAATTCTAAATATTTATCCAAAGCCTTTTTTAAGCTTACTACACTAGGATCCTTCTATCATAGAGTAGATTGCAATTAGTATTTACTTATATTTAGAAATATTATTAAAAAGGAAAAATAGAAAAAAAGAAAAAAAATAGATAAAATTCACATGATGGCACATGCTAGAATATTTCAAAAAGATATAGAAGTATCTAGATTTTTCTATTATTAGGCCTGGGGGAGGCTAACGTATTATGTTCATATATACTACTTTATCATTCAATAAAAAACTAGAAAAAACATTGTCCCCAAATGTTGTGTTGTTTTCAGCATTTGGAAAACTCCATTTTAGTGTTGTATTCGACACTTGATCTCCATATATTCATCTTCCTATTCGTTCCACCAACTCATCCATTCATTCATTACTAATACACTTACTTCATTACACATTTCACTTCATTCATTTGCACTATAATATTACACTTACTTTTACCAAAATACATCAAATTACAAACCCTTCTACAAATCCACTATTAGAAATTTATAAAATCATCATCAAATTACAAATTCAATAATTAATTTACAAATCTAAAAATTCGGCGTGCTTCACCTTCACGTCTACACTTGCTATAAATTCATTCAACCATCAAATTTCTAAGCATCATACTTAATAGCCATTTTTCTATATGTTAATTATAAATTCTCAAAATTCTTGTAACGTCTAAGGAACCTTATTGACATTACAATCTACTACATACCCTAACTAACTAGGATTATGCTCAAGCTCTAAACTCCACGAAAACAAGATATATCAATAGTATCAGAACTACTCCAAAGATCATGAAATTTCATTGGTCATCAAATTTCTCCATAAGGAAACTCATCCAAAATAGTTTAATTCATAGCATTAAGTTTCAAAGCAGTCTTAAACACTCCTACAACCATAAATAACACAAAGATCTTTTAAAGGAGTCTTTCCGCTCCACAAATAAACTGAAAGTAACATAACTAACAAAAGAGTGCATTGAATGCAATAAAAACAACTAAGTCTCCAACAGTACTAGATCTCCAAACACACTCTGCCCTCAGCTCCTAAATTCACAACAAGCCTCTAATCATCATAGAAATATAAATAGTTTACACTATCCTCTTCCTCTAACCCCTCTACAAAGGGCTCCTCATAGATGATATAGTCCTTATTAGCTATTCCTAAAAAGAAAAAAATGAGACGAATTCTAGTGAAAAATACAGAAGCATATACATATGCCATAACAAACATGTCACAAATGCATAATGCAAAATAAACAATCAATCAGTTATTATTTGGATTATTAGCCAATATCCAATAAAAGGATACTCATGACCTCGCCACACCATGATCTCTTATATATATATATAATGATATAAGTCTTTTAAATTTACTACCATATATTTCAGTGAAGGTCATATGACCAATACCTAAGCACTAAGAACCATAAAATACTAGATCAAACTATATTATCTCATATGAAAGTTTACTAGGAAAACTTAGCATATAATTAGCAGTTGCCCCCTTGTATTAAAGGACAGGTCATGGCAAGCACAATCAATAAGCAATAGTTAAGTTGGATATGAATTAATTCAGTTTCTTCCTCAATATCCTAACAAGCACAAGAATTCCTCACTATCCTAACAAATAGAAGCAATAAGCATGCACTAGATACCTGAGTCACTCGGCAACTAAATGAATTAGCAAGATGACCTAAGGCTAAAAGAATCTAAGTACATAGCCCAAAAGATGATAGTTTTTACGTAATTCCTTCACATCTCAATTCAAATAGTTGTTTGCATGATTCTAACCTACCAATTGATATTATCTAGCTTATTCGCACTTTAGTCTCTATTAAAATTGCTTAGATTCATAGTCATAATGCTCAACTTAACCCAACTTAAAGCTCCAAAGAGTTACACTACTATTTTCAATTTTCTTCCTTTTTGTCTCCTTAATTAGATTACTTGAAAGTGTCTCTAAAACCCTAATTTTTCAAGTAAAGATTGAATCTTTTAGAAGGGAAAAGGCTAGATAAGGAGTTGGTCTAAGTTAGGAAAAGTTGCAAAGAAGCTTAAAGAACAAAAGAGCCTTAAACAAGGCATAGCATCTGGATGTTGCAAAAGATGACGTCGGAGTGTTAAGCTTCTGCCACTTATGGTGGCCTAATGTCCGAATGGCAGACAGCTAGGCATCTAGACACCTTGCTTTTGTTTTATAGAACTATAAAACAAAATACTTCGAATTTAAGGCCAAAACTCATAACTCCTTATCCTACAACTCATACACTTCTAAGAGAATCCTAGGGCGAGTTGCTCTATTAATTTCCAACATTAGAACTTATCTATAAACCCCAAATTTCCAATCCATATAACAAAAATCCAATGCAAGACTCCAAAACTAAGAGTAAAAGTTCACGAAACTTACTTGCAATGTCACAAATACTTAGTGAGGTCTAAAAATGAGATTAGATACCACCTATAATTTGTAATATACTTTGTTTTAGATTGAGCTCTTAATTGAATACTAAGTTAAGCTTCTCCAAAACTTCATTCCAATTGAGTTTCAAGCTTAGTTTAATAAATCCTCTATGGAACTCACATTGTACACTTGAATGAGCTACTATTATTGATACTTAATAATATTCGCTTGAAACACTCGGTAAAAGGGCTAAAAACAACAAAGAACAAGAAGGTTTAGGAAGCTAGCAAGGTTGTTATGAATTTTCTTAAGCTAAATCTTCAAGAACCTTACCTTAATGTCCTCTTGTCTCCCTCTTTTGGTTAGGTTTAGTGAAGTAGCCTTAGTTTCCTGCACAAAGAGGGGTGATTTAGCCTTATTTAGCAATTATTAGAATTTTAGACAAAAGGAGGTAGGTTAGAGAAGTAGTGTTTAGTTAGCTTTTTGAAATCCCCAAGATACCCTCATTTTTTAAAACATTTTTCTATCATATTACGATTCTCAATCTCTCCACCTTGTTGCAATACCTATTTCTTAGGCTAGATCTAGATTTTAGGTTATGAATCATAAATTAAATAATAAGTGAGAACAATGAACAACTGAAAAGAGAATATAACAAGCAAAATTAACATGGAAAACTCCAAAAAGATAGATGTAAAACCCTATGGACAATAGTAAATAAATCATTATAGTGTAAGCAACAAAGATACATTGTTTTATTTGCAAGTATAGAATACAAATCTCCTTTTTAACTGGATTAAATTTTATACTTTTTTCTTATTCAACCAAATAATCGTTAATGACATACATAGAGTTACTAGATATAATGTACAAAAAAAAAAAAAAATAGACCGTACGAATCATGAAATAGGAAATTGTCAAACACATAATAATAACTCTTTTTTCCCCTAAATGTTCTTTTGAATCTAAGTAACGTATAAATTTAAAACACAAACTTGACAATTCTTATCCAACTATAAATGAATTGTCTATGTAACTTGCTTTGCATGCTAGTGTCAAAATTTGGAAAGGTATGACTTCGATGAGAAAGGATTTAACGAGTATCATACGTCATGTGTAATACATATATAATATGTAAATATTAACAAAATATTATCATATATAATAGGTACAAATCATGAATAATAATTGATTCAAAAATTACTAATGCAATTATTATACGTGTCACTATCTTATTTATATTTATATATTATATATGTATAATACGTGATATATAATATCTATTTAATCTTTTCTTTTTAATGCAAAAGAATACTTGCTTGATTTGAAAATGAGGCACTATTATACATAAAAGTAAACACATGGTAAACTGATAACCAAATATATCCATAATGCTTGAATTGAAAGGAGAAGAGTGAAAAACAATAGAAAGTCAAGTCTCCCTAGACAATGTCTAAAATTACTATTAAAGGGATCACAAGTAGTGAAGATTCAGATCGTATATGCATATTTTTAAAAGTTAAAAGTAGATATCGGAGCTTAAAGTGATTTATCCGTGGCCGACAAAAATTTCTCGGAAATATTTACATTATAATTATTTTTTAAATTTTCTTTTATTACTAGCAATCGCTGAAGTAACTTAAAGAGCATGGAAAAGTGAACCGGAGGTTGGGAGAAAAGAAAGGAGGGCAAATGTGCGTGGGCCATCCTCTTTTCGGCTACTTGGACTCTTGGTGTCTCTTCTGGTCACCATCTTCCAAGCACCACCGATGTATTTTGCTCTGGAAATGATGAGTTAGGTCGTTAGGTAGGGCTTGATAGAGTCGTGCTTGCCTTAACTTCAATAAACTAATCAAGAGACACTTCTGTATGCTTCCGGTCATTGACATCGTTGTAATTTCTTAAGCCGCCCTTTGAAGTTCCACAATTAAACAAAAAATAATTCATACTTGAGGCCTTGAAAATAAAAATAGGCGTAAATTAGAAGTTAGATTTTTCCACGTAAAAAAATCTACTTGTTATTATTATGATTTCAATGCATTTATATCATTAAAAAAAAAAATTCCTTAAAACGTGCACATGCAATACAATTTAATTTTCAATAGAATAGAAAATTTAAATCTTCTTTATAAAATGATTACTAATACTTGGTTTACTTTGTAAAAGGTCAAAAACAATCTTTTTATATTTTCTTTGGGGTATACATATCAACTAAAATAAAATTTCCAATTTATAAAAAATAAAATCAATACAAGTATAAATTTTGTTATTAACAAAAATAAGTGGCAGGAAGTATTCAAACAAAAAATTAAAAGTATAATAAAAGGACAATATAATATAATGAATATATAGTTTTATCATAATGAATTTATTAAAAAACTTACAGACTATGTAATTATTAATAATAGTGCTGTTAATGAATAGATGGTGCTTAAGGAGAATTTTATTAGATATTATGTAAAAAAGGCAAAAACGAATCAACACTATTTATAATAGATAATAAATGCGACTGAAAAAAGCAAAAAACTATGGGAATTGAAGTTGCTGTCTAAAAACTTATGACGGTAGAGCATTCGAGCCTTGATAATATTAAAAAGGATATCGACTATTTATTCGATATAATCATTTTAATATTTAAATTAATAAAATTATAATAATAAGAAATGTGAGAACTTGAAGAAAGTCTAGATGATTTACTTATTGAGGATGAACCTTGTTTATAGTAGTGGATATTTTTAAAAAATTGATATACATAAATCTTAAATAAGAAAACTTATGTTCGCAAAATTAGGTGAGTTTCAAGATTTTCAAAGATATAGTCAATAGGCCGATTGTCCCACGTCGGTTGGCATCTTGGCTCTACCATTAAATATTGTCATTCAAGCTTCCTACTTCGGCATCCGACCCTTCAAGGTCTCGAATATGGATGCCCCAGGTAGAATCCGACTCCTCAGATTTAAGCATTATCCTTGGAGAAGGTTGGAGAATGACCTTAGAGCCAAACATTGGTCAGATCTTTCGGAGGAAAAGGTATGGGTGAAGATAAGTCGGCCCACAATTGGTTAAGGTCGAAATGGGCCTTTAGGATCAAAGTCCAAAATCTCATATCAACATTCAATCTTATAATAACGTTTCAAAATATGAATCTAATACATACTTTTAATTTTTAAAATAATTTTGGATAATTAATTTTTTCCCGAGCTTAGAGTGCTGGCCCGTCCATGAATGTATATATATTACTGTATCTAAGCGACCAAGGGTTAATTTAAAAAAAAAAAAAACACAAAAACATATCTGAGTTTACATGCTTTTTTACTTTGCATATTTATGCCATTCCTCTTTTAATTATCTAACCCGAGCTTATACACATTTTCGCTATGTTGTGCTTATGTTATTATTATTTTTCTGTTACAGCGTGTACTTGTGCCATAATTTCTTTTTTTTTTTTTTCCAAATATATAAAGGCTAGCTAAAATCTCTGTTAGATATGTAATAAATGTAAAGTGAAAATATGAAAACTTGGGTTATATAACATAAAAAAGAAATCCCGCTGGCATGCAAAGTGAAGAGTCATGAAAATTCAAATTTTATTACTAAAAAAAAAAATGAATAATACGAGTATACAAGGTAACAAAAATTAAAATTAATGTATATTTGGCATAAGGAAATGTTAGCGGCCCGGATAAAAAAAAAAAAAAAAAAAAAAGCTTTTAACATATTTTTCAAACACCTGTTTTTTTCATGAAGTGTGTAATTAATTCTGAAAAAATTAAAAAAATATATATTTTTTTTTAACTTGTTGATTAGTGTTAGGAAACACCTAAAATTTTAAATTTATAACTGGCTCATTTCAAATAAAATCCCAAATCTTCAGTTGCATGCGAAACTCTGCATTTTTATCCCCTAGAATAAGAAAAAGTATCGTTTTACAATCCATATAAAGAATCATAACACTAGATAACAGATTGTTGATTGCTAAAAGCTGCTAAGTGGAGATGAAAATTAGATCGGTAAGGCTTCTGAGCTTTGAAAAACATAGATGCAGGTATGCCCAACTTAAGGACATAATTTGGTGGAATTTACAGAAGACTATGAAGAAAACATGAAACCACACCCATGTGCCAGAGTCCTAACATGAATTTGGATATATGAAGAGAGTTCAGCGCGTAGCTAACCCCACCATCAAATTAATAAGGACTTTGAGAATGAAGAAGAGGAAGAAGAAGAAGAATTGCTATATGACCCGAAAGTTTAAAAAAGATCTTCTATGGTGTTGCATCATAAACAAACATCTTCATTACTAATCTACTAGCAGACTCAAACAGATTGACTTGGATGATTGACTCATTCCATACTGGAAATAATCGTAGAAAACTTTTTGATAACACATGTTCTTATTTCTCAATGATATCCCATGATCAAGAAACTTGGCTGAATCCCATGAAACCACTACTTGAAAGTTGATGTCATTGTAAGACGAAAATGTGACTCCGCACTGGATCTGAATAATTTCATACAAATCTTCAGATTTCATTTTCTTCGAAATTATTCTACCAGTGCATTTTTTTTGGGGGTTATGAATTAAATTGAGCAAATCAAGGAAAAGTTTTCTACTTTTTAACTATTCCCCCTGGCCAACATCAGAAGATTCGTAAGCCAATTAAAAGATTCAATCAACAAAATCGAACTGATTCACCAGGAAATTTTGCTTCGACATAAGGAATTACTGCAAACTACTGCTGCAAAAATCAAGCATGCTTCTTCTAGATGATCAAACGAATTTAAAGTTTCTCCTTCCTAACATAGATTGATGACAATCTCAATTCAAATATTAATCTAGCACAAACATAAATTAGGTTAAAGCAGCTTCTTATCCACATGATTTTCGTAGCAATCGCAATGAAGCAGAAAAATAGCAATTAGGTTAAAACAGCTTCTATCTTTCTGAGTCAAAATGCTAGAAGTTTGATGAAAACAGTATATCAATTACAATTTTGACAACGACCCAATTTCAATCTTCTTCATCCTGAAAAAAAAAAAAAAAATTCACACAAAAGGGGGAAAAGGCGGGGGGATACAAAGCCTGACACACAAATATATATCTAAAGACAAGAAATCATGAGAAGAAACACAAAGTAACATAGTCCTTTCAGACTTTTTTCACCTCAAATTCACCACCACCCATTAACAGCTTGAATATATCTATCCTTAATCCATCTAAAACTCTTTCTGAAAGACCCTTTGACCTTCCCTTCAACACCATACATTTTATAGCTAGCAACTCTCTTCTTCCTCTGAAACTCAGGGTCACTGAAGCTCCATGACTTTGAGATCGAATCACTCATGCTCTTCCCTTTCTTCAACTTCAACTCCCTGTTCGTCTTCCCATAAGTGCTCCACATATCAGTCTGAGCATAGGATGTGCTGTAACTCCTGAAGTCGTTTGTTGTTGCTGGTGGTCCAAAGTTATAAGGTTGTATCTGCATCATGTTACCACCGTAGGACTTTGATCTAGTGTAATCTGCCATGGACATGGAAAATCCTGGAGATGAAAATAATGGATTTTTTTTGGGTAATTGAGAGAATACGAGGAAGATTATGATAAATTAGAGCTACGGCCGATGGCTCCTTGCGTATTGAAAATTCTGAAGTCTTTTATGCGTCATTTTCAGGAGCAGAAGACTTTTGGGGATAATTCTTCACATTATTCAACACTGGCTAACCGGTAACCTTAGGATTTCGTATACTTTTGGGTGGAACCAGTCAATGTACAACTTTGAAAAATAGTTAGTTTGTTAATAAGCGAGAATAATATCCGGATTCCAAGCTTAATAAAAAAATTTAGAAGTTTTTAATATTAATTATATACTTTATAAAAATATATATATATAATCATAGTCCATTTGTTATATTTAATATCTTAATAAATATCGAGTCTAGTACTACTGTTATTGAAATATTTTATATTTGATACAACGTGCGAGCTACTCTGGACATAAATTGGAAGTTGTGGATGCAAAGTTATTTTATTAAAGCACGAAACTATGAAAAATGAATGTTAACAAAAGAACAAATGAATGTTAACTAACGGGGTTTTGGAGTGATGGATTGTAGAAGTTAGTCAATTATTATATCCTTAGAAAATTTCGTGCCAACTTTAACTAACTTTGTTTTACCACCGTTTGACGACAGTGCTAATGATTAAATATGAGTTGTCATGTTGGTGCACGATAAATATATTGTATAGATAGAATAAATTTAATTTCAGTATGTAATGTAATTAGTAGAAAAAAAAAATTGCTATCATAATGAGAATAATACCACCACTTTGTGATAGAATAAACAAATAAATTACAAATACATTAATTAATTTATAAATCAAGTTCATATAGATCACCAAAAGTCTTAAAATATGATTTTACTTTTGTATACCTTTTGAAAATACACAAAACTACCCTCAATCAATTACTAGACTAGAATTCTAAATTCATTTTCTTAATGTGAATTTTAGCGATAATTTTAAGTGAGTATATGTAATTTTAAATTATGAAAAGGTGAAGCATACTTTAACAAAGTGTTTATTTTGGGAAAAGGAATAGCAATTTCACTTTTATTTTTTATTACTTTGTTTATTAGAGTTTTAAACTCCGAAATCATTATTCCTTAAGAATCCTAATTCTTAAAGATGAAGAATAAGAATTCCTCACCTCCACTTAGGAATCCCAATTCAAAGCCTGTAAAATTCTTTTCCCTTAAACTAACCTTCTTATCCCGGTTCACTCTCTTTCTCTTTCTCGATACAATGTTGCCACCATCATACCATCACACCGGTCAACAATCATCATTCACCATTCACTGTACACATTTGGAGAGGAAGATGGGTCAAGATCTAGATGGGTTTGTGAGGAAGATGGTCAATGAGATTTGGAGAGGAGAAAAGAGAGGAAAAAATAAGAAAGAGAAAGAGAGGAAGATGGCCGACGAGATTAGTCTGTGGAAATTGAGATTTTATACCTTATGCTACTTTAAGCCATGAAGTCATATTTGTGTCACGATTGGTTGATTCGATTATGGACTTGAAACAATTGAGTTCACAAGATCGAGTTAACAAGTTTGCATTGAGTATTATGAAAGAACAAATTTGATGGGTCTTGAGAAAGACTGGTATCATTTTTTAATTTTTATTTTGAGTTCATTCCTGATTTATATTTTTGTTCAACTAAACAGTACAATACCCATTCCCTCATCGTTCCATTCCTAATGAATTTCAATCCCATTCCTTCTTTATTTTCTTCTATGAACTAAACAAGCCTTAAAAGTTTATGATTTATCCATACTCATTCATAAATCAAGTGGTTTATTACAATTATAAGAGGAGAGAGTGAGGTAGATGAGATAGAAAATCATTGAAATAAAAGTGAAGGAAAGGTTAAAAGGATTAAGAAAAGCCATGTTATGGTGTATTCTTTTTATGTTTCTACCGAGAGAAAAGTGAAAAGAATAGAATGATGATGGATAGATTTTGGTGCAAACGTTAAATATGTCCTTGTTTGACTAACTTTTAAAAGTTGTTGTCATTTCTTGTATTATAGGGCATTTAATCATTGCAACAGTTATCATTTTTCAGTAGCCAAAATCATTATTTTAAGGAAAATAGCAAATTAGAGATCAACATTTAAAATCAAGTTCATATGGATAATTGAGCTTTCAACTTACTAAAATAGAAAATTAATGTTATATTATGGTTTAAATAGAGATTCGAACTTCAAGTGGTTAAAATAAAGGAATAAGTAACTTAAATAAAAAATTAAAATTGAAAAATTATTAAATAAAACTAAAGTTTGAATCCTCCATTTAAACTATTTATCTTAGCATTAGTTCTCTATTTTAACTATTTAAACGTTTCACCATCTATTTAAATTACTTATCGTAATATTGATTTTCTATTTTAATCACTTAAAAATTTGATTTTCTATTTGAACTTGATTAATCTTGTTTTGTGCAATTTTCCACAACTATCTTATTAAATGAGAGAAAATTCACTTCCATTTTGTAATTCTTCCTCTATTTTTTTTATCTCCCATCTCCAAAACTAGAGAAATCGAGAAAATTCTATAACAATAACTTTTTATTGGTTTCAATAGACCATTTTTTGCCTTCCCATCTTTTTATTTTTAGCTTCTAAAATTGTTTTTAGAAAATTAAAAAAAATAAAAAATTTGGAAAAATACCAAAAAAGGTGGAAAGCCTAAAAGTACCAAAAAAGAAAAGTTCAAAAAATAAAAAAAGTAAAAGATAAATTAAAAAAAGAGCCGATTACATAAAAAAAAAAAAAGAATATGAAAAATGGAAAATAAGAAAAATAATAAGATTAGATTTCCTAGGATAGGAACTGTTTGTACAATATCCAGTGCCTACACTTGACCCAATGATACCAGAATTCTCTAAATAAAGTTACTATATATTTAATGTGGTTCAAGTTCTATTTATCCACTTAAACGAAAGTGATAAATAATTCTATCTACGCCAATTTTGTTCGTAGCAATTAATTTGCTAAACCCTATTTTTTTTTAAATAAAAAATAAAATTCAATTAAGCATTACACGAGATACAAGTTCATTGGAACAAAAGTTTAAAAATATTATTTTTATCCAAACTTCGAACTAATAAAATTTTTGTGGTCTATTGGGTTGAATTATGGGTCCTCCTTGGTGTATTGGGTTTGCTGTTCATGGGGCCAAGGTCCATTAATTCGAAATAGGCTTCATGGACCCTTGTAGACTAAATATTTTTTAAGCTCACTTAATTCCTCAATTCGTATTACAAATAAGAAGTCACGGGTTCGTATCATCATATAGACGAGGATTAGGAAAGTTTTCCTTCAGTCTTTGTTTAGTTAATATTAAAAGTATAGGATAATCTATCATTCGATTCTTTTTATTGTATATTTGGATCCTCGGCAGTTCCTATCTAAAGTTTTCTCACAATTATCTTTTTAAAATATAACTAAATAAAATTAATGATTGATATAAAAAGATAATACCATCGTAATATTACATGATATTTTAAAAATTAAAAAAATCTTAACTACTAAATCTATAATTTTACCTAAAATAATTTGGAGAATTGGAAGCCACATGGTCAATTTTTTACATTTTAACATGGTATATCCATATTTTCACAATGTTTTTACATAATAACGATCGATTTTATTTTCACAAAATAAACTAAGTGTAAATGAAGAAATAATTATTATCATTTTCATGATAAACTAAATTTTAGTCATATAGTGTAGCTAAGTTAATTAAACATGTTCTTTTGGGTAACATTTGGCTATTACAACTAGATAAGATCAGGAAAACTAAAAAGCACAGTATAAGAAGTATGGGACAAATATTCTCATTGTATTACGTTGAGTAAGTACATTACTTAATATATATTTTTGTGAATGAAAAATTAAAAAATTTAATTATTCATAATATAAATTACAATAAAGTTCAATATTTTGATTTGATAATTTGGTGTCGGGTTAATTTAAAAATTTAAAATACATTTACTTTATTTATATGAAATAAATTTTCATATCATTAAATATCTAGTGCAAAATTTTTGAGCTTTTATTCAGTGTTTTGGTATCTCTTTATCGAATACTATGGTCAATTATGTAAACTAAATATTGGATAAAAATTTTTTAACCAATTTAACAACGTAAAATTATAACAACCAAACAATATTTTAAAGAAAAACCTATTTAACTTCATGTCGAGCATACGAGTGTGGATCATATGTGGATTTAGAACTCAAACAACTAAAATCCCGATGCTCCATCGCCTCTCTATTTACTAAGAAAACCTGTCTTATCTCTCCTCAGAGTAGGGAGCAAGATGAGTTCCCACGGGTGCCGATGAATTATCATCCCCACGTATAAGTAAAATGATAAGGTAATTTTATCATGACTCAGTACGAATCATCGAATCATGAAGCATAGAAACGTACCAAATACATCATGGACCATCTTATTTCCAATTTTTTACTTAATCTCATGCAATAAAATGCAAAATATTATTATGACGGTATAAAAAAAAATGAATAAATGGAGGTTCAAGAGAATACAAAATCTACTTCGTCCTTTAAGATTGTATGTTCTGAGAATGTATAATGAAAGAGACAAATACTAGTAAAAACCTTTGCACCTAAACATCGATCATTTCGTAAGGCTTTGGGCTCTTCGTCACCAAACCGTAAGTTTTAAGAGACAGTTCCGGTTTCATACATTTCAGAGCAAGATTTATCCCTTTCATTTTGTGTAATACTGCACTTCCAACTACACATGAGACTGAGTCAGGTTAAAAGATAACTAACTTATCAATATAATATAAACTACAGACATAAAGTAAAATGTTGCGAACATTTATGCACATATATAAATACTTTATTATGTTATAAATGTTGTCGATGAGTTTTTTCTGACATAGGCTTCTAAGCCCAAACTAGATAGATCACTACTACCGAATGAACGTAGGCAAGAAGAGCTTGGCATACAAGACAAGCTAACAGCCTCATAATTCCCTCCTTGTTCTCCACCTAACCCAAAGTCAAAAAGAAGATCTCCAGGGCATTTATTACTGACTTTAGCTAGCTTACTCATCCTCCTATAAATACAATGTCAAGGTCTCTTGATATGAGATCGAAACCCTTCATTTTAAATACGCATTTTGTCTCACTATCATTACTCTGATTCTCCATTTAATTATGAATTAGAATGGCTACCTCAAAATCAATTCCGATAACCCCATAGCTCTTTGCTTTTTTCCCTTATGCAGTTCTCTCCACCAAGCGAGGATCAAGTAACAATAGGTATGATCATTGTAAGGTGATGATACTTCTATTAGCTTCGTCTTTTATAAGCAAATTAGTTGTACATTAAATAATTATATGCTTTTTAGGAGGGTTAAAAATTTATCGTCTTCTTCAAATAATTCTAAACACATATGGGTTACTAATGACGAAGTATTTAAAAAAATGAAAACGGATAATTTCTATTTACCCCTTTCTCAAATTGTTGAAATTATTTAAAATTTTGAAATATTATGTGATGTCATCATGACATCATCATATTCCTTATAATCTCAACTGTTAATTATACATAACAATACCTTAAAAAAGTAAATTGAGAAAAATTAAGAGAAGTAAACGAAGATATAAATCTTTTAAAAATTTTACTATGTTAAATGAGTTAAGTCCAACAAATTTCATATTATTAGCGTGGATAATTATTTGGTGATAGGATCCTAATAGTATGCCCGAATTGGGATGATTGAGACATGTATTGGAGGCTTAGAACAAAACTCATTAGGCTACTCTTTCTTAGTCAAGCAAGATCCTTTCTAGATTTTTGGACCCAAACCTTATTCTCGAGGATCCTTTTGCACTCTTAGGTCCTCTATACCACTTCCAAAATCTTATATTTATCATGGGTATAACCTAATGAATCTAAACTCTAGACCATATTGACTACTAAAGTAATACAATGGTGGTTAACCATTTCTCCCCATAAATAGCTAGTAGTTCCTCTTGTGTTATTCAATAGTTCAAACTCTACCAGTCTTCCACTCCATCATGTATTATACAATACAAGCACCTAGCGAGATTTGCTTCTTCCTACCTTTTAATGTCTCGCCATTTCATCCTGTGGTGTTGAGGATCATTTGAAACACAAATTAACTTGTAACTGGGATATTATACATCTATATAGTTGGAAATTAAAAGTTTCATCCTTTTACATAAAGTTGTGTCATTTTGAATATATTTATAAGACATTATTTTCATTTTTATGAATAGGTATATATTTCAATGTTTATTAACATTTTCATAGGAGCTTCCTAAGAAATTTCATCCTTTTATACAAAATTATGCTCGTAAGATGCCAATTAATTCATGCAAATAATGCTAACGATACTATATAGAGTACTCCATGCACATGGAAGAGGAACACGATAATTCAAGTGATAAATGGATGTGAAGTGAAATTAGAGAAGCCACATCACATAAATGGGTGTGAAGTGAGGTGTCATAAAAATTTTGGAACATTATGATTATTTTGCAATATAAACGACTAAGGAAGCAGACTTAAGCACTAACTATGGTCTCTTTCAAGTGATAAATGGATGTCTAAACACTTTTTAAGAATGTCCCAAGATTCCTAGTATAGAGGGCAGATTAAATTTTTGTTATATTAAATAGGCTTGACCTAATAAATTTTCGGTTATAACTATGGCTAATTAGTTGGATAATCAATACAATTTTAATAATTAAACTAAATTTGGCTGATATATTAATAAAATTTTAATACCTATTGATATAAGTATAAATATTTTAAAGATTAAATACTACTATTAATACTTATATATCATTTATCAAATTTCATGACATATTAATATTACTGAATTTTTTTTTGTGGTTTAAGTATTTTAAACTCAATAACTAAAATTCAAATGCCCCATCCCTCTCTATTTACTAAGAAAATCTGCTTTATCCTTCCCCGTATAAAAGGACAAGACGGGCTCCCTCAAATACAGATTAAATTGCATTGTCGTCGTCGCATGCAAGTAAAATGATAAGATATGAATCGCAAAGTATAGAAGCTTCCAGAATACATCATGGACCATCGTATTTCAAACTTTTTACATATTCTCATGCAATAGAATACAAAAGATTATTACGGAGGTTTAAAAAAAAAAAATGACTAAATAGTTTTAGTTAGAGAATACAAAATCTACTTCGTCCCATGACATTGCATATTTTGGGAATGTATAATAAAGAGAGTCAAATACTAGTAAAAACTTTTGACAACCCAACCATCGATCATTGCAATTGGCTTCGAGCTTTTGGATACAAATCGTGTGTTTTAAGAGACACTTTCAATCACATACTCTTGCGTTTTAGGCAGTCATGTGTAATTAATATTTGATTTTTAAAAAAAAAAACAGATAATATTATGATAAGACCACATGGTATTTCAAAACAATCTCAATTATTAAATTTATAATTTTTTTATCAAATATTGAATTTGTAATTTAAGCTAAAGCACTTTAGATAATTCATTTTCTGTGTAAAATAATACATCTAACTAAACTTGAGAGAGGATTGATTCCAACTATAAACCGTAACAGAATCAATATGCTAATGGCAATCTTGAATTGGCTAAAGATTCATTGGTTCATGTGGGTCTAGAAGATGATTCAAGCCCTCTAACTCAATTAATTTGATGGGTTTGAACTAATTTTCTTTTCTTTTTTTTTTAATTTGCATATACATATTAACATATATATTATTTTACACATACATATTTATATATATATTATAGTAACATATATGTTATACATATTGTTGATGGTAATTTTTTGTCTCGGTATAAGTATTCCTATAATGCAAAAAACGGCTACTGAGGGGGCGCTAAAGGGTGCTTTATTGTAGCCACTTCAATATCTAAATCAAAGTTCTTGTGATGTGAATAGAATTGTAAAGTGATAAGCAATGTAAGAAGAAAATAAAAAATGTTCCCTTTACCTAAATGTCTTATTTGGTGTTTATAGCAAATCAGTGGAAGTGATACCCAAAATGAGTTATTGGATCGGGTTTAAGTATTACACGGGTTAATATAAACCCACGGAATAGTTATAAAAAAAGTCTTATTAACACTTGTCCCTCCCCTCTCTTTGGTGACAAGGTTGGTAAAGAGAGTATCAAGAAAGATCGATTTTATGGGATCTCTAGAAAAGTTTGTAATCCAAAACTTGAAGAGGTCAAAACGCTTAGAAAAGCAACGGCCTAAAGGGACAAAATTCAGGTGTGGTCGAAGCATTTCTGCAAGTTAGTGCACCTGAAAAGGAACACTTGAAGGGGTGAAAGCCTAACTAGGACAGGTTGCTTGAAAAGGCTAGGAAAGCATGCAAATCGTCTAAGTTGGGTATGATCTATGCTAAGTATAGTCGTAAGGTAGGCTAATTAGTCTTTAGTCTACCAACGAACAGGACTTTGAGCTTGGTTACTCATTGTCCATACAAGGTGTTAGATTAGAGTATTTAAACTGTCACCATTTAGCCACTTAGGGTTCTAAATAGCTCGTTGTCTACTAATGAGACATGGCGATGTGGTTTGCGATAACTTGTCATCTTTTTGCAAGACTTAGAGCATGGTGCCCATTGCCAGTTGATGGCTTAGAGCTTTTAAGTAGCCCGTTGTCTACTTATTAAACTTAGGGCATCCATGCTTATCACTCTTAAGATAGTTTAAGTCTCTATATCCTGTCATCTAGGTCTTTTCTCTGGATTTAGAGATTTATAAATATCCATTTCTCATCGTCCACTTGACATTCGACTTAAGGATTAGCCCTTTATTTGATTTGCTCACCACCAGTAGTAGATAGGGTTTAAAGTTATCGAGGAGTAATCTGTTAGTAAATTATACTTGCATGGGCTTAAAATGAAGAGCATTTGTTTAGCCCCACAACTTGATATGAATTGGATAAGCTTGATGTCTCAGCTATTGTCGTTAGTCGGTAGCACTAGCCCGGCATGGAGATGAGCAGTTGATCGGCATGAAGCTTAGGTCTGTCATGTGAGACTGATATGGCACTCGTTGCTACGGCGGAGTTATAGATTTGCTCGGCAAGTCGACAATACATAATGGAAATTATCTGCCATATTCCGTTCAAGCACATTTGCGCTCCTAGTTTAGCTTGGCAACCTAATCGGATTTCCACTTTTGAGTTTTCTAGTTACATCAACATCCATGCCATGGTAATCTTCTTCAAAAGTTGATCTTTAATTAAAGACTGAGTTCCGTGCCATCCTTTAAATGGATGTTATTCCTGCTTGAAAGGCCGGTGTCTTCATCGATGAAGTTGATACTACACGATCTAAGCTGGGATAAATTTTTTGTCGTTCTTTCACCAGTTGAAATTGCTCGGCAGTTCGACACATAGGTGTACAATTGCACATGCTCTGATTTTGTTGCTTACGGCTGTTCGTTATTGCTCCAGTCAGCATCAATCTTACTGGAAGCGCTCAAACTTTGATCTCGAACTTATGCGACTATTCATCAAGCTTGTTGTCGATCGCATTTGGTCAGCACTTGAACTAGGAGAATTACGGTCGCCCAAGGAGCTCGGCATGTGAATAAGCTTGGCAATATGAATAATCACACTTCATAAGAGCTCGGCTCTTAGCATTATACTTAGCCACACTCATAAAAATTTTATGCTGCGACATGAGAAGGTCGGACACATGGCCACAGCCCAGTTCAAGGGCTGCTCAGAAGAGCTCAGCTTGTATCGGATGTGAAGCTCGGACTTGTGTACGACGCTTTGATTTAAATGCTACCTCTGTTTGAGTGGACATCCACTTGTCAACAGTTCGGTAATAAGAGTGGAGCTACGACAGATCCAATCGATCTGGGCTCTAAGCTGTTGAGTTGGCATATTACCACTGCTTCGTTCCTAAGTCTTTTCTCTAGCATGGTGTGCTAGGATGGCTCGACATGTGAATTGCTCAGTCGAGTAGAGAATGTGATTGAAGCTCGGCAACTTTTTTTTCGACTGTTGCTCGGCAGTTAGTTGGCCTTCAGATTCTTTACTTGGATTTTCAGTTTGGCTCAGACGTGAGAATGTTGTGGCCAGCGGCATCCTTTGCCGATCAAAACTCGGGCTAGTAAAGAAGATAAAGCTCGGTCATCAGCTTATCTTCAGCTTGGCCCTGCTCTTGGTGTTCAGGAAGGGCATTCTCCACCTGTGCCAAGTTGGGAGCTCGTCGGTTTTGCTCGTCAATGATAGACCATAAATAGCTCAGCAAGATGACCCGAGCTTGGAGTAGTTTAGCATTGCAGCTATTGCTCGGAATGGCTCGAACTTCTCCCCTTGGAAGTTTGCTCGGTTTTATGAGCTTGACTGCACCATGGTTCGGCTCCTTGTTGCTTTGCTCAGAAGCGTGGCATGGAGTTAGGTAACTCAGCAAGGTAAAGGAGAGCTGGGATTTCGGTCCGTCAATGTGTTCGGCAATCTCAGGTCCTCGGCAATGGTAAAGTATGAGGGGATCCTGCCATTATTATTCGCTAGCATGTAAAGAGGAAAACCCCAATATCAAGACTCAAACTCCAGAGGAAAAAGGAAAATTCAAGAGCCCAAAATAATCCAGTAGACCACGGATAATTCCATCTAAACTGCATAACTTTAGGGAATAGTAAGAATTGTGATAATGGGCTGCGTTTTTTCTCCTCGATTCCCACATACGAAACTATACATATAAAGCATTCCATGCACATCGAAGAGGAACAAGCTAATGAAATAGTTATCTTTTAGGAACATGTCTTGGGAATGAAATTAAAAACCACATTGCATACATGGTGTGTGAAGTGAAGTCTCACAAAACTTTGGAACATCATGATGATTTAGCAAGATACACAAGCGTAAGGCAGCAATGCTATCGAGACAGCATATGAGCTAGGAATTGATTTAAGCACTATGGGTGGTATTTCAAGTGATAAATGGATGCCTAAACACTCTTTAAGAATGCCTTAGGGATCCTCGGTAGAGGGTAGGGTGGAATATAGAAGCTTAAAATTTCTACTATATTTAATTGGCTTAGCCTAATATGATTATTGTTATAACTATGGCTGATTAGTTGGATAAGCAATACGATTTTAATAATTAAACCAAATTGGCCTGAACTTGAGTTTTTAGATTAGTAAGCTTAAAAAAAAATGTGCTCGTTACAAATAGTTTGCCCAAGTTTTAATCTTCCTCAGTGTTAAGTAGGATACCTTATGAACTCCTGAGCCCAAATCTTGTTCATCATGATCTAGTTTGGATACTTAAGCCCACTGCACCACTTCCAAGGCCCGTATTTGTCATGGTTATAACCCAATTACTCTGGAGTAGTAATAATTAACAACGTAATCCATACGTAGTCATTCAGCACTTCCTCCTATGAATGAGTTGCTCTCGAAATGGGACTAATGCTAGGGGGTTTAGGCATTTAAGGCTTAATGGAACCGGCCTCTTACCTTTCAAGGATCCCTTGAGAAGGCCTTTTAATTTATGTTAGAAAGTAAACCCAAAAAGGTTCATAGGAAATCTTTCACAGCTTGGAGCTGCTCCTTTCCCTTTCTTCTATGGGGATTTTGGATACATAGAAATGGCATATATTTGGACAATGATGTTTTAAGCTTTGGACTAGATAAATAAAGCCTATGTTGTTGGTACGGGTGAGTACTAGGCCTCTTCACATCATTCAGTGTTGTCTCGGTAGAATGCAGTATGAGACATGAATTTGCGATATGTATGTTAATCGATTAAGGTTTCTGTTTTTTTTTTTTTTTTGCATGCTCAATGAGAGCCGAAACCATGTATGTATACGTTGTCCATTTCGTTAGATCCTAATAAAACAAGTGTTTGCATTTGAAAAAGCAAAATTACCCATTGTTGATTGATGAAATTGGGAGTACTCATTTCTTAACGTGTACATATTTATGTACCTCTGACTCCATATACCTTGTCCGATTTTACCTATTTTAGGCTTTCTCACACAAGAAATACTTTTCACTAAAATCAGCTTTGACAAAGCATCTTTTCTAAAATATTAGTAAAAGAAATCGACTTTCAATTAAGTTAGGTATTCTTTAATTTATTGTTTCTTCCCATTTGTTAGTTATAAAAAAAAAAAAAAAAAAAAAAAAAAAAAAAAGAAGAAGAGGACAGGAAATATTTAAACAAAAGCGTACAAATAAGATAGCTTAACTTAATTCCATTTGTAATTTTTCCTATCAAACATAACGCTCAAATAAAGGGAAATCAACATGCACTTCAAAGTCAACCCTTTAATTATTCAAGAAACTTAACCCAAATTGCATATATAAACATACATACATATATATATATAGACACATATATATATACAAAACATACATATACATATACATATATAAAGGAGGCAACCGAGCTTTATGGTTGAAAACTCTAAAGTCAAGAGCTCATGAGATTATGGGCAAAAAAAAGTACAGATTTGCCTCGACTGTAATAGGTTTTTATTGCCGCGAGACATGTTCTGCAAAGGCTAGCCGCAAAAGGGTTGCCCCAAAAATTTAATACAACGCCCATATATCTAGAAAAAATGTTTATTGACGTGTTTGGATAAGTAAATAATCCTTGATATCTGTCTGTCTTACGTAGATAGCTTTTCCACACCAAAGAGATCTTCAATTGGCTCCTGCCTTCAAATATTGCACTTGCCTGCCTGCTCGACATGAAAAGTAAACCCAATTGCAAAACCCACACTTGGGGATGGTCCCTGCAGAGGCCGAAACCGCCACATGCATTTATACAATTTAAATATATATGTAAACTGCACTCAAAATCTTGTTAGTTCTATTAATTTAGTGAATTATGTATACCAGAATTCAAAATTCAATCCCAAAAGATCACCAATGCCATTCAAGATAGATGTAAGATATCTTCTCAATCCATTTATTAAAAACTTAACAAAAGGCAGAATTTAATTTTCTTTTATATCTTGTTAATAGTGGTTTACTGAATAGTATTCGGGAATACGATCTAAACAAAGAATTCATCACATTTTTTTTTTTTAAAACAAAAAGAAATTTTCCTTTCATAACGTAAGGTTGAATATCAAAAAGATGAAATACGAAATGTTGGTTTTCTTAGCAAACGAAACAAGAAAATAGCAAATGAAGCGAGAAGACACAAAAGGGGTAAGAGGAAAAGTTCTCGCACGTTTTCGTGTACAAGTGCTTCATGGCGAAATGCATAAAAAGTACAGGACCAAGATCGAGGTAATTAATATTACTTCTCTTAGAAAAGAACAACATACCTAGATCTAGATATCTTTTTTCTCATATTTTTCCATACGTACAAAAAAAAAATACACACCAAACTAAAACCACCATCAAGCTCTTGATGAAAATAAAATAAAATAAAACAAAATCACACGATTTTGCATAGAAAACTTGCATCAGGTGGGGGTGACAGATAGAGGGTGAGCACGCATTGCTTCAAGCATGAAAGACACCATGCAAGAAAAGCACAATGTGTGCTCACTCTCTTCTGTCACCACCCTCTTACCCTTAAATCATGAAACCCTAGTGATGATGATCTGATCTCTTTCATATGTTGTGCATGACAACCTCCTGCAGAGAAAAAAGAGAAAGCCATAATAGGGTTTGGAACACTACTGCTCCATTAGATATATTAGTTTAGATGGGAACGTGATTTTGTGCGCTCTACAAGTGAAGCTATGTGGATGTTTATATAGGCATAGACAAGTGAGTGGTTGCGTCATGTTTGGCACCACTATATGTGGGGGGCTACTCTTCTATTCCCATCATCCCTTGATAATTATATATTTTAATGCAGTTATAGGATATAAGGAAGGGAAAGTTTTAGATACCTATAGACACTTATTTGGGTTATTAGCAACTGATAAGATTAAATCAAAAGATTTTGTTAATAAATGCTTTCGTGATACTTGTTAATAATTTTTTAATCGGTTCATCTACCAGTAAAATATGTGATTAATGTTTTCAAAGTTTCTTTCGATTACGCATAATTTGCATGCTTTTTGGAAAACTTATTGATATCACAAATACCACTGGAGGCTCATTTGTTCTCCCTTAGGTGTAGATGGTGATAAAAACAATGACATGGACGCATGTATGCTCTACTGAAACTGAATTATCGGTTTTTATAACAAGTGTTTCATGGGCACTCAAATAAAAACTTCCATTCAAAAGCTGTATGGGATTTAGTGAGCTTGTAAAAGGATAAGTAAATTTATTTTACTGGGTTCTTTTACCAACGATACTTATTTGTGCAGTAGTGTAATTTTTGTGTTCCATTAATAGTTGTTCCCAAGTCCCTTATTAAATTCTCAAAAGAGAACTATTTTCCTGCATTTTAAAACTAATGACTTACTTCATAAATATATATATATATAATCTATAAAGGTAAGAATTTAGTTTAAAAAATATTCTAAGTGACTTCATAAAGATATAATGAAATAAAATAGCGATTTTTTACTTTGCAGCTGGTTCTTATTAACAAAAAAGTTATTTTTTGGAATACCTGATAACATTTTCCTTATTTTACGAAATTCCGCTGTCTGCGGTGAAGCTATTTTTTCAGGCCTATCTTTCAAAACGATCAGAGATGGAGTCATAGAGATAATTAAAGGAACTCTACATGCCATTTTGATCTTTCAGAATCATTTATTTAGTTGCGCATACCAATGTGGCCAAGTTTCCAAAATCTTTTAGCCCTATCACGCCAAATTGCACCTTCTTTCTTCCATCTCCCGTGGTCCCTAGCAGTGAGTAGTTATATAATCATTTAAAATGTTAGCGGAATTTCATATCATACCAACTCGAATCCCACGAAGAAAACTAAATTAAGGCTACACTTGATACATTTTTTTTTTATTAGTATCTTTATTGTGTCAATTTAAATCTTACGTTTCTTAAAAATAAGATACAAAATAAATGAAAATATTATTCTATATATAGCTCTCTTCTAAACTTAATTACCTAGCAAATTCCAACACAATTGAATTTATCTACCTTCACTTTATTCATATTTACAAAAATATCAATTAAAATAATAATATCTAATACAAAATATGTATTTTTTTTAAATCTTGTCTCTTGAAAATACGTATAATTTTATCTTTTAATTGTAATACTTCAACCATCACTTTCATTATAATTAGGGCCGGAAATATAGGATTCGAATACGATGAACTGAGACATGACACGATTTAAACAAGTTAATATGTAGAAAAATTTAATACTAAACACAAATGGATCAAATCTGTTTAAAGACAATTAAATTCATAACCAAGTTTAAGTTAAGCTTCTAGACTCAAATACAGGACAAGAGACATGCTATATATTTTTTTGTATTTATATTTTGTTATACAAATAATTTCTTTATAAGTTAAAGATTTTAATTGAAAGTATGAGATATTTTTAATTATTTATTCTTTTTACTGCTTCGTAGTTTAAACGAGTAAAAAATTACAAACTTATATGTAGATTCCTTGACTATCTATCTTGAAAATCTAAGAATCAATGTAATAAATTTAGAAATCAACACTGGTAGTAATATTAAAATATCCATTTAATCAATAGTTCTACTTAATTTAGTAATATTATATAACTTAAACTTTTAGATTTTTCATATTTAGTAAGATTTTGCTTTATTAAAAACTTTTATTTGGGTTGTAATTCTTTATTAAGTATAAAAAAACTATGTCATTTATCTTTATAAAATATAAATATTATTATCATTTTTTTTCCTTTGTATTTATATGTATTTTATAGATTTGTTATAACTTTTTTATTGATAAATGTTATCAAATAAACAAAATATAACATGATAGCACGAATTGTCACCTCCAATATAAATGAGCATAAGACACGTTAGGTCACGAGTTTAGGTTTTCATATATAATTAATAAGTAGGTTGCATTGCAAGTTTAGGTTTTTCGAACATAAATCCGTTTAAATATAAAAATAAGACACGATACGATAACACAAATTATCAGCCCTAATCATACTTATGAAACAAGAATAGATAAAATACAAATTATTTAGTTTTCTAACTACCAGATTTCAAACGAATACAGATTATATACAAAATGAATACAAGTAAGATATAGACAAAAAAAGAAAAAAAAAAAAAGACAATCTAAACATAACATTATTAGTGTTCGCCCTCCTTATTGGATGAATGTCATATTTGATATTTAAAGTTTAAAATTTTTTATTTACTACATACAAATTTTCAAGGTTATTTATAATAACTTAGTTTAGGTTGATAATGGTAAAACCGAGTAAAATTTAGATAGTTAATTATAAAAATAAGCAAAGTTTGGTAACTAACTATAAAAAATTAATAGAATTCATGTACTAAATTGATACTTCAAAATTTAGATTGTTGTTTACAAAATGAGATAAAATTCAAATATTAAATGTAACATTTACATAAAATTAGATTGATGTAATATTACAATGTTTAATAACGGGTAAAACATTGGTACATACTGGATAAGTGACTCATTATTTATAAGAAAACTACCATGAGTTTTGTGGTTAAGAAGAACTTTCACGTGTAAATTCGTATCTAGTGGTATCTATATTATATTAGATAATCTATGAGATGTATTTTTTTTAATAAAGCTTTTTTTTCGCATGTATATGTAACTTCCATATCCAAAATAAAGACAGTAAACACTCATATATAAATTGATTACTAACTAGAAAAGAAAATGTATTTTAAATAATTTATAATAACTTGGTCATGATATAATAGTTTCTTAGAAAAAATACAAAAAACCTCCTAAACTTTAATATTGGTGAAGATATATAGTCTTAATTTTCAAATATTGTGAACAACCCATATAAATTGCAAATAATCCCTCAAACTTTAACCTTGATGTGAAAATATCCTCTTAAATTTATTAAAGTGTAATTTTAATAGGCCCCTTAAACTTTAATGTTCATATCACCAATTTATTAAAATTTAAAAGAGTATTACAAAATTTAAACATTCTTGGAGTAAATTCATACTTAATTTTATTGAGTTTACTAGCATCTTACATTTGATCCTTTATCTACCATCATTATTTACTCATTAAAACTTATTCATCATCATAAACTTGATTTTATATATGAGAAGATCTATGACTTTAAAGAATAATGTGAAATAACATGCAAGAAATGACTTGGATAGAATGAGGTAAGAAGAAAAAGTAAACAGTCTCAAAGAGTTTAAATGCATTGATAACAGGTGGAAAAGTCACAAAGTATCGACCTACTATTCTAGATGAGAGGTAGTGAGTGTTTTTTGTTATGAGCTTTGTTTAATCTTTGAAGATAGCAATTTGATAATTATCAATAGCAATTTGATAACTATCAATTCTTAGAAAATCTATAAAATTGTCAAATGAGGAGAAGGTCATCAAAAACTTAGTTAGATCATTATAATTATCAATAGCTAAGATAAATCCTTCTATTAATGGATTACTCCAAGTAGGGATAGGAAAAAAATTGAACTAATTGAACTAATTTATAAATCAAAGCAAACCAAATCGAAAATATGATGCTTTTATTTTTTCCAATTTGATTTAGAAAATTTCCAAATTGAACAAAACCGTTAACTTATGTTTGATTTAGAAGGGTAAATAAAACTAATCCATAAAGTCAAACCAAACCAAATTGTTTTATAAAAAAAAATTGTAATATTTTACTTACAGCTAAAAAATTTGAAAAAAAAATTTAGTTTATATTTATTGAAGTGTATATATATTTAATTTTTATTACCACAATTTATAAATTAGCATTAGAAGAAATTCAAGTTCTAACAGCAAAATGTTGCAACAAAATAACTTTTTGTGGTGATTTTGTTTTTCAAATGTGACAAGTTACTCAATATAAACAGTATCTAAATAGTTTTTTTTTTTTCCTATTTCAATGAAATTTTGTTGCCATATTTTATTAACGATACCTTTTAACAATTTATAATTTTTTTTAATCATATGTACTTCTTTGTTATTGATATTTTTTGTTGTAAATAATATTTTTTTTTGTCAATTTTATATTCAAGCCATGATTTCTTTCAAATTATCTCCAGCTATAATGACATCATCAAAATATACAAAAGGGACAATGAAATGACCAGTAGAGGAACACCTAAAAAACAATGAATAATCGCATTTTAAAATGAGCAAAACCCAAGGAGACAATGAATGTAGTAAACTCTTTATTCCATTGTCTAGATGCTTATTTAATTCTATAAATGGATTTAACAAGCTTACAAACTTGACCTAATTTAGCACCATTATAGCCTTCTAGGGGAAGCATATACAATTCTTCACCAAGAAAACCAAGTAAAAAGGTGTTATTTACGTCAAGTTGGTCAACAAACCAACCATAAACTACTGCAACAGCTAGCATAATACAAGCAATTTGGCAATAGGAGAAAATGTGTGAACATAATCAATACCCTCTATTTGATTATATATCTTTACAACAAGTCAGGCTTTGTATCTTTCAACAGCCCTATCTGCTTTCTATTTGATTTTAAACACCCATGTATTACCAATTGGTTGTTTACCTCTTGTTAAAGAAATCAACTCCCATGTTTGATTGGATTCCAGAGTTACCAATTCCTTATTTATTACCTCTACCCATTTAAGATCTAGTTTAGCTTCATTATATGATCCAGGTTCCCCAATTGTGAGAACATTAGCTAAAGAATCAGTATAATCTTTAGGATAATGTTCAAAGTTTGCTAAAGTAAATAAAGGATAAAGTATATAAGAAGATTGGTGAAAACATTAGGGACAGAACAACAAGAAAATGTGCAACAACTAATGAATCATGTTAGACTTTATATAAAAAATTATTAAGCTAAATTGGTGAATGATTTTCTCTTATAGACCTTCACAAAATTGGAGCAAGTGTAAAACAAAAGGAGAAACAATAATACTTTCATTGCAGTCAAAAGCAATATATGCAAAGCATGTATAATCAGAACTAAGAAGATCAATATCTTCTAACAATGAAACAGAGGGAAATAAAGATGTTAAGTGTTTGGAAGAAGATGTAGATGAAGAAATATTTCTGAAAGGAAAGCGATTCTCATGGAAAACAACATCACAATTGACAAAGACTTGTTTAGTATCCAAGTCACAAAGCTTGTAAACCTTTTTAACCTATTGGTAACCTAAAAATATGCATCTTCTACCTCTAGCATAAAGTTTATCTCTAAAATGTGGTATAGTAGATGCATAACACAAGTATCCAAAAACTCTAAGGTCAAAATAAGAAGGTGGTTTGTTTGTGATGGCATTTTGTTAATGATTGAAATGGCTACTAAAATACAATCTCCTTAAAAGTATTTTAGCAAATTAACATGTAAACGTAGAGATCTAACCGTGTCTAACAAATGTCTATGTTTACGCTCTACAACACCAATTTGTTGAGAGTGTAAACGATACTTGTATAATACCAAGCTTAGCAAATAAGGCTTGACAAACTTTTCAAAGAAATTCTTGTCCATTATTTGTTTTAATATATTTAGGATTGTGATGAAAATGGTTTTTGATAAAGATAGGAAATTTAATGAGAATATGTAAGGTATGAAATTTGAATGTCATTAAATGAGTCCATGTATACTTTGTTTTATCATCTACTATGGTGTGGAAAAACTTAGCACCAAAAATAGAAGATACATTAGAAGGTCCCATATATCGACATGCAACAAGTCAAAAGACACAAAGAAGAAGAATTACTAGAATCAAAGGGTAACTGTTGAAATATAGCAGAACAAGTATCACATATGAAGTTTGAGAAATCAAAGCCTTTTACAAGTATATCAATGTGTTTAATCTTTGAAACAAAAGCATGACCTAAACAAATGTGCAATAGTTTGACAATTTTAACTTTATTTTATACAATTGAAGTAACAAAAACAAGTGCTGGCTATTTATTTTAGTACATAAAGTCTAAGATTTCCATCAACTTTTGCAACCAATTGTCTAGAAATCTAGTCTTGAAAATAATAAGCAATAGAATAAAAAGTAACAATGAAGTTTGAATCATGAAGTAGTTTGCTAACAGATAAGAGGTTGAATTGAAAATAAAAAACCAAAAGGACTCTATGTAAAGTAATGTGTTTGTTAACTTGAACTGTACTAACTGTTTTCATGGTTTTAAGCGATCCATTTGGTAGCTTAACATGAATTGAATTGGATCAGACAAAAGACTTATATGAGGTGTCATATGATCTGACCCCTTAGTATCCACAATCCAATCCCCTAAAACATCATGCTTATTGCAAAATAAAGCTAAAAAAGAACCAGTAGAAGTGCATATTGTGGATGCAAAATTGATCATTGCCAATTGATCATCACCTATCTGTTTCATTTGCAAAGTTTTCATCACCTTTGCACAAACCTTGGAAACAAGTTCAGAATCAACACTAGAAACATTATCGGTTACTCCTTATTCACTAGACTTTGAAAAATCCAAGGGAGTATCTTGTACCATAACACATTTTCTATTTACAATTGCATTTGCTACAAGTTTAACACTTGACCTCTGTTATAATATATCTTTCTGATTGTTATTATTATTATTATACCATTTTAGGAATCCAATCAAATTAAAACATCTCTCGATCATATGACCCAATTCCTCTTTAATCACTTCTCTCAGTTTGGTTTTTCTTTTATTGGCCCGGTATTGCTAAATATGCCACATTATCATCAGTAGAATTTGCCCAACCACTTAATTGCTTTTGTTTTTCAACTTGAAAAATGAAGTAATATGCTTTACCTATTGTGGGCAATGGTTCCATAGACAACAATTGATTTCGTATGTGTTCATATGTGTCATTCAAACCCATTAGGAATTATAGCAGTTTATTCCTATTATAGATCTCAAGCATTTTAGCATTCAACTCACAGGTACAAAGCAATTATAGCACCACAACTACACTCAGGAAATGCCCACAAGCTACTAAGCTCATCCCAAAGCCTTTTAAGTCGATTATAATGTATACTAGTAGTATCTAATCCTTGTCTAGAGTTCACAATCTCCTATTGCAATTCATATATCAATGGGCCATTTGTAAGTCCAAACCTTTGACAAGTGTCATCCCATAATTCCTTTAATGAACTTGTATACATAAATCCTTTAGTTGAATCTTTCTTCACGTAGTTTAAAAGTTAACGGCATATCATATAGTCACAACGAATTCATTTATTAAGATTTACATGATTATTATCAAGCCTAAGATAAGAACCATCAATAAACCCTAATTTTGCCTTTGCTCTTAAAGCAAGCATGATCAATCTACTCCATCCTAAGGAATTTAATCCATCAAACAACATGCTCCTAGATTATCAAATCTAGTCAATTGCAAAGGATATCCACTAATCTAATCACTATGAGCACCCTGACTACTTATCTGAATAAGACTTGACATATTGATTATTAAGTATTTCAATTAGAAAAAAAAAAAAAAACTTAACAATCACTAGCTACAAACAGCTTTGATATCGTGTGAAAGAATAGTTCAACAATTACAGTAATTAGAAATCATCTTTACTTGTTGTTAGAATGTATTGGGAGTCGATGATGAATGAAATCTAGTGCACAGAGAACACAAACAAAGAGAATAGAGGGTTCGAAGAATGTGAAACTGAATTAACTAATTACTTGTTAAGTTTGTACAAAATATATATAGTAAATAGACTGCTACGTGTACAAGTCACATGCGTGAACAAATAAATAAAGAACCTATATATTTCTACAACATATAATTTGAAGGAGCTTATCTATATAAAAATTCTTTAAGAGCTCTTATTGCTATTGGAAGACGATAGTTTTGGTTCGACCCCTCTGGCATCCTCTCATAAGATGGTTTAATTGAATTTCTTCATCCTAAAAAGAATTGAATACTCCTTTACCTCCGAAAATTTCCATCATCAATGAAAATTCGACTTACATATATCACAACACTTATAACTATTACTCTCATCTTCTTTTGATCACTTACCACATGTTAAATAATTTCCGGCCGAATTTATGATCTGGTCTATACAAGTATTTTTCCCAGAGTTTGTGAACTAGTCTCTTCCGACCTACCTGGGGCAATTTTTTGAAACAGAAAAACCACCTTTTTGTGAACTTATTCTTTCATTAAAATGCAAATATATATACTCATATACATATTTCAAATCCTTCATGTAAGTATCTTGGACCACCCTTAATCCTTCAAGGGACCATATTATACATGTGGAAATGGATGTTGTTATTGAGCTAATCAATTATTACAGATGCCAATGTAAGTAAACCCTAATTCAATTCAATGTCTCTGAAAATATTGAAATATATCCTTCTTCGTTGATTTCCACACGGAAAAAATGGTTCATGAGAGCTGGAGCCCAACTAATTTGTGTGCAAATTAAATAATTAAACACTAAGATATATTCTTGGTATATTAATCCAAAGAATAATATGGTCCCATCTTCTGGAAAATGGTACTGCTCGGGAAGTGAGTGACCTAATAATAGTTAATACAAAAATGATGTCATGCGGCCAAGAGCTTCTCGTCCAAGACCAAGGCCAAGCATATATGCTTAATTATACTTTATGCTTTCTTATTTTAAAAATTTTGTAGAACCGTTGACATTATTGCTAAGGGCCAACTAGTGCGTCCGAGTGGTTTCATGATGTACGTCATCCATTCTCGACATTCTCATGGAATGGGCAACAACTTTTCTTTTTTTTTTTTTCTTTGGGAAAATATATGCATGGACTGGAGTTATGGAGAATTCTACGATCGTATCATATAAGCTAACCATAAACATATTATATATATATATATATATATATATATTTTTCTTACCTTAATGAAAAAAGTTTAGATAGGTTAAATTTTAATTATTGCTTGCTACTAAGATCATAGGCCGCTTAAAGAGATACTTACAGATGCAATCCTTACATGGTCAACGGGATTCAAACAGCATTCTTTACCAACTTGGAGAAAAGCATAAAGAATGTGGATGGAATTTACAACCGAACTTTTAAAACATATGCACCTTGTACACATATTCCTCCAATGTATATAACTACATATTATGTGAAATATATCCGGAGATTCTACTTGGATTTTGTAGATGCAATTCATACATGTATTTTTCCGCTACTTATACGTAGGATTTGATAATAATTTGTAGCTAATGAATTATAGCGGTTGTTTGTTTTTAGTAATATATCACTAGATCGGTTGTGAGCTTAAATTCATCACATCAACGTATTAACAACAAATGCAAAATATAGCATTACTAGATATTTTTCATCAACAAAGCATGGAAAAAGAAGCAATTGGGAAGGAAAAATAATCAAATTGATATTAAATTTTTCATATATTGCATGATGGAGTCCAAACATTGTTGAATTAATTTATATGAACTTTTAGGGAGGGATAAGTAATTAAGTATATCGAAATCTCCAATATTTATACTAAAATTTAATAATATTTCATATATTTTTATGAAAAAAATATAAAAAAGTTCCTAACGTTTACTTGTATATACGAATTAGTCCTTAATATTTCATTTAATCTTTAATGTTTTAATAAATTTATAAAAAAGTCATTCCATTAGTTTTTCTTTGTGTGAATACATTAATAACTAAAATGGACTAAATGAAAGGTTAAAGACTGATTCTTATATAAACATTATGGACTTTTTTGTATTTATGTAGACCGATTATATATTAACAAGCGTCTACAGCAACAGAAAATTTAACAGAATTTAACGGAAAAATTTATATAATACATTTAAAAAGGTTGAGAACTAAAATTGACTAAATAAAAAGTTAAAAACTGACGTTATGAACATTTTTTATATTTTTCCTTATTTTTATCTAAGTCTCTTTATGATCTACAAAACATTTTCAAACTAAGTTTCATAATTTTGTAATAAACTATTTGCCGAATTGAAGTTATTTATGTCATGTCATTATTTTTAAAATACTATGATGGAAAATAGTAATAGAGGCCCCTTTTTTTTTGGGGCCAATAATAGAGGCCCTTATTTTATGCAAAGACACAAATATATTTGCAAAATAAATTCTGTTATGAGAATGCATGTCTATTATACTCAAAAAAGAAAGTTATGCGTATGTAATCTAAATTATAAGTTTGTGAAAAGATTTTTATTATGACTCAATTAAATATGTATAGCATATTTTATTTGCAGAATAGAATAAAATTACAACCCCTATACAATAGAATAAAGAAATAATAACTATTAGTTTGTTTAGTTGCATTTAGGATGATATTAATAATGGATTAGCAATACATCTTATTAATATACCAAACACTCATACCTCAATCCATGGTTTAAGTGTTTGTTTAGGATTTCGTTGGTAGATATAGGAATATGCTGGAAAATATTGAGGACTAGTTATTCCATTAGTCTTATGAGGGAATTGTAATTCCTTTTCTCAAAACAATAAGATTTTTATGGGATGGTTATTTCATAAACCATATGCTAACAGTTTTATGAGCGGGAATATTAGAAGAATATCTATAGGTTGTACAAGCTTTGAATTGTGAATATGCATTCTTGGTTTAAATCAATACAAAATTGATCTCTTTTCTGCTGCATCCGTTGATATTAGATCGAAATTGGGTTTTAGTAAAAAAGATGAGCTATATTGACTTACAATAAGATGAGGAAGTTTATTTGCCATTTACATTAAGTCTTCTTTGCAAGAAATAAAGTAAATTTTCAAAAGTTATAAACAAAACCTCGTTGCATATTTCAATGCCACATATTCAATCTATCTGTAGATTTTATTTATTTTATCCTACAAAGATAAATGACATTTTCACCATTAGCTTGATTGCTTGAAAGGAGCCCATTTGAATATTAACTTTAGGAGACAGTTTTCAAGCATAAATCCAATCCCCAGTAAAGACGCCATATTCGATCGGTTTAGTACCAAAATTTCCCAGCTTCTTCAAATTTTAAGACTCATCTGCCTCTTATATCTCCAAAAACTAATATTATTGTTGTATTCCTAATATTCACATCGATCGAGCCATCAGTATTTAGCTTGATCCATTCTAACTGTGGTGATTCCAATCTATTTGGTATAGGCCCTTCAGTAGACAAGCACTTCTCTTTTCATGGCATGAGTGTCCAGTTATATGGTTACGTACTGGGCTTTCATTCACTCTCATTAAATTCTTTTTTGTTTTTTATTTTTTCCTAAGTAACGGAGATAAATGGATTTGTACTACAAAACTAAGTTCGGGACAGCTTTAGGGTACTAGAGAATCTTAATATTTTCAAGTTGGTTTGTCATAGTTTTAGTGGTTAGCGATTTATCTATATCGTGGAGTTATAAAATATTCATGAAAGAGATATCAACGTGAGACAACTAAGTCATTGTTGTATATTTCTAATTGTGGATATTACTTATTTTGCATTTTTACATATATAAGTTGGGGGATGAGTGTTTAGCAAACTATCCATATTACTCGGTTTTGCGACGTGACAAATCATGTTTGTAGTATTTCACCCCTGCTCTTTTTAAAATTTTCACGTTAAATCTTGTAAATCACTTTCTCTGTTTTTTGATTGTTCGTATTCTCTAAATCCGAATTGGATCCTTTAACAAGTGATGTAATGGATCTATGACCATTGGCTTTCTTTCTTTTTTTTTCCCTTTTTTACTACATTAATTTGTCCTTATTGTGTGACACTACCTCTTTATCTATACATTAAATCACTCAACATAAGTACATTTCCTGAAAATTTTCCACTATAGATGGTATAGTATTAAGCTTATTATATGCCCTAGAAGAAAAATTGGCGTGTCTCCCTTTTCAAGGATGTTAGCATTTGAATAGCATCATCTAGACTTGCTTTTTCTGGAGTGGGGAATATGTAATAAAGCTGCTCCCTTATTCCAATATTATAAATTGGAAATAATTAAAGCAGGAAAAAAAAAAAAAAAAAAAGACACACACACACAAGTGACATTCTCCATAATTCACAATGATGTCTTGATGAGGAGCATCTTCGAACATATCGGAAATATTTTCTCTATCCTATCTTCTCTACACCACTTTCGGCAACTTGGACAAAAGCATGGCTTGTGATCTACATGTTTCCAAAATGTCATCCTAGGGGCCATTACGCGTCGAGTGAACCCTGACCGTACGTTTGTGTCCATTTGGTCAAAACCGTAAATCCTTATCAACAATTCATTAAATTCTTCAAATGCTCCTGGGCCTGTGCAGGGCGGCGAAGAATAAATGTCGGTGCGTGATTCATTCAACAATGATTTTATCATCATCAATGTGTCTCTGAATCTCCTACTGTTTTTATCGGGTTATTGTTATAGTTTATATTTTAACTTTATTATTTTTTATAATTATACACATTAAATTTTAATTTATCTAATTATATATACAATTAAAAATTTAATCATTACTGTTTATATCTTAATTAACTCCACTTCACATTATCAATCCAGTTGACTCAATTAACTAATGAAATAACTATCCACAACCTTAAGAGGCAAGAGAGGGTCATATAAGCCTTGATCGATTACTTTCAACCACCCTCTACAAAACAATTGATCACAATCCACTTAAAAATGTAGATCGCAAGATTTACTTGTAGTTGAGGCAGGCTGCCCACAGTCTTAAAGGGGTCGTGCGATCCTTTTAAAGGTCATGAGCAATCATCCCATTTGCTAATTATATAAATTAAACTAATAATATAAATTAAAGTTAATTGAAATGTAAATAATAGAATTAAATATTTAATTGAATATATAATTAGATAAGTTAAAATTTTAGTTGTGTAATTATAAAAAATGGTAAAGTTAAGATGTAATAATGCAAAATTGTCCATTCTTATCTCTTTACTTAGTTAATATGGTTTTTTTTTTTTTTTTTTGAGAAGTTGTAACATCACCTCATTCTCATCTCTCTGCTTAGTTGATATATATATATATATATATATTGAACGTGTTATGTGGGAGAATTTCGTGTGAGGTCTTCGATGTGAGATTTTGTGACTGCACAAAGCATGTACATTAAATTGCACATGGCATCTTTCAAAATTTTGAAAATTATGTGGGTACTTTTCATTTAAAAACCCAGCATTTACATCCCTAGGAAGCTAACGGTGAGTTACATATAAATTTTAGATGAGATGGATCGACGTGACTATTAGTTTAATAATTTCATTCACTAAATTACTAAAAGAAAAGTACAAAATTAAAAAAAAAAAAACATAGAAAAATTTTAAAAAGACAATAGAAGGAAATTAAAAAAAAAATAAGAATGAGGAGCTTGCTAACCTTAGGTAGCCGGCAACGACCACCAATATATAATGAATCGGGATCTACTTATCTGAGTGCATTGTATAACGCACTATTGGTCCTCGAAACTATATGAAAATTGCTTAAAATTTTATCAAATTATAATTGAGTGAAGCGACTTGAATGGATTTTAAATGATTTTTTTTTTTTTCCTTCTTTTTTTCATGGATGGTGGATCGAATAACCCAATTTTATAAATGGACCCCGACCCAGCATATATTTTTGTTCATTGCCAGCCTTGCAAGCGTTGGGGATAGCCGATGATCAGGTCAATGGGTCGCACCCCCTCTAACGCGAGCTTCTACAACCATTTTCTTTTATTTTTAATTTTCTAAAATTTTTAATATTTCTAACATTACTTAATTAAATTTATTATTTAGTACCATATCAACTGAAATTTATATATAAGCTGCCGCATCAACATTTTCAAGAATGTCATTATTGACTTTCAAAACACCATATAGTTTGTAGAATATCTAGAGATATTCTATATAATTTGTCGTTTTTGATATTATTTGATTTGAAAAATAATTTTTGAAAAGCTCAAATCTAATTTAATGATTATGTTGGATCAAATTAAAGCTTTAAAATATTTACTGTTAAGTACATACACCTTTCTAAAAATATAAAGCAGTATAAAAGCACCGAGTCAAGTGTATCGACTTAGTTATATAAATTTTTTATCATTTTAATTAAGAAAATCATATCGGTAGTCATTTTTATTTCACTTAGCCTTGAAAAGATATAAATATCTTATTTTTTAAGCACATCAATTAATGCCGCAAGGTCAATTGTCAATAGAATCCTCACGATTACTATAAGCTATCCCATCCCTACTATATAGTATGTATCCTATGAGAAATGAGCATTATAGCACGAGATACAAAGAGCTATGATTTATGAGAAAATTAATGGATTGTAACAGGTTTTTCTCGTAATGGTGTGGGATGTTGAGGATTACACGGAAAAAGGCTTTAATTTACGTGTAATATGAAAAAAAAAAAAAAATTGTTATGGCATGTGGCTTGCGAATGAAAATTTCACATATATCTTTGTTTGTTAATAAGGTTTTGTGAACGAGTGTATCGCAATAAATTTAGAAAAGAAGCTTTTTTTTTTTTTTTTAATCTTTTCAACATATAGCACATTCCGTTAAAAAATCAACTACATTAGGAAGTATGAATTCCTATGGTTTTTTTCTATTTACACTTAACGAATGCAGTGGGTGGCTCTAATATCCAAGATGCCACTCTTTCGACAATAACCATCATCTTATGAACTATCTTCCAGTTCTAATAGGATCTAGTGCATCGCAAAAACTCTCTAGCTCTATCTTTAACAACATTTAGCATAACTCTTTTTATTATTTCTCGTTATTAGACCTTGAATCATTTGGCTCCACTATTTTGTCCATTTCGGTGGAATAGTAAAGGGAATCTGATATATATTTGTTGTTTCGGACTTTTTATCTCAGGCATCTCCATATTAATAATAAGCACACATTAGGATAGTTACAAAAATACTTCCATTAATTTTATATTAGTTGCTTACCCCAATGTAGACCAAAAGAAGGATGGGTCAGAACCTTGAATTGACCCTGTATTGGCCCATTTGTTTTGGTTGAATGAACGAACCCTTATAGGGTGATCCTAAACTAGCTTAAGACCGTTAGTTCATAAAGGTCTAGGCAATTTAAGGTTTTTAACCCGCTTGAACTAATGGGTTAGTGTGAATTAAATGAATCGATAAACCAATACTTCACTAATTCAACTCAGATACTAAAAAAAAAAAGACATAAGGTATGGTTTTTATAGACTAGCATTTCTCTTAATTATGGTAACTTACGAATTAGGTCCTTTAGAAAGAACAATTTTATCCAATTCTATCCCTTTCTTTTATTTTGGTGGATATAAATGCAATATTTTAGAAATTTAGTATTCTTCTATGGTTTTAATAGCTCTAGGTGAGTATCATTCCTTTTTTTTTTTTTTAACAACAAGTATCATTCCAATTAAACCATTCAATTTTTTTTATGGTTAAAATAATAGTCTAATAAAAGAAATTTGGTCCTACAACCTAGGGCACTTTCTAGATGCATTTGAAAACATAGATACAGCATATTGGGTACTTGCTTCTAGCCAATTAAAAATATATAATATAAATATTTTCCTATGACTTTTCTCTGTTATATATATAGAGAGAGAGAGAGGCGCCTTTCTCAAAGTCATACAGATGTAAAGATCCTAGAGGTCCAAATATATATTCTCTTGCTTATACTGTGGAACAAAGGAGGATCCTTCATCATCAAAAAGAGAGAGGAATTTTCCCTTCAGGGATTTCAACTATCAGAAGGATTTGAACTTACTCTTTTTAGGGTGGAGAATGATATGATTATTATGTATTATCATGAACTAGATTCCAAAGGCTAATGTCTTACATAAAATATTATGGTGTTGTTTGCCTAAGAGAATATTGAATAAAAATGGCGTCAACATTACTTTATTACAAGCATCTTAGACCGTATTGAATGACACTTTTCTTGTAAGCCTATCGTAGTGATAAATTCCAGTCGTGTAGCATCTTTTTGAAGTATGGGATCCTACATATCTCGACTTGAAGTGGCATTATTAACATGGCAAGCCAAACATCGTCCAAGTGTCATCCTAGGGCAAAAAGTCTCTTGTTAGGTCAGTCATCACCAAAATATGGATCGTTTGAAAAGTCTATCCTTATTGGTGGGTATAATTTTTATTCTTTATATCAATGATACAAATGTGAGGGTCGCTATCCATCTAATTTATTATGATACTATCAACTACAAAATAATATGATAAAAGATTCCTATATATTTTCTATAATATTCTATTATATCTAATTTGATCTTAGCCTGTTCAATCTAATAACCACTATAAATAAAATAAAATAAGATTGTTGTGGTAAAATTAGATAGCTCTAAGAACCTCAAAATTCACTATAAGAGTGTATGGCTAATATTTATCGAAAGTAGCTTGTTAAATAGAAAATAAATAAATAAATGAAATATTCCTTTTAATTAAACACTTTTTTTTATATGAAATTATTGTTCATTATTTTTAAATTAAACATTCTTTAAATTAAAACTTGTTTAAGATTTAATAAAATAAATTAAATCTAGAAGAAGCTTATAAATTTACAAATATCAAAAGAATGATTGAAAAAAATTAAAGAACCACTAAAAATAATTTATCACACACGGTAATAATCAATCTCATACATAATCATCATAAAAAAAATACAGAAATATGGATAAAATCTTATAAAAAAGAGCTCCATCTACACATTTTGCACTTAGCCTATACACTTCCTGTCCTTTAGCAATCACAACTGGATGCTCTGGCTAATCGACCGTTACCCTATTCTGGCCAATGTTGTTGACAACCTCTTGATTGGGATCACCGTTCTAGCTCTAATTCTAGAAAAAAAAATTCATTAATTCAAATTTACTATGTATTTTGATATACAAATAATATTTAAACACATGTTATTAATAATATCTATATATTTACGTGTTAAAATTTTATTAATATTTACTAATTACTTATTACGATACAATATATTGATACTATTGAATCATTTCTCTTAATCCTGCTAGTAGTCATAAATACCTATAGATCCCATTACCTATATGGTCATTTTAATCGAGATTTCACTTGTCAAAATATATAGAGCAAAACACAACCCTCTTAGTAACGACATAACCTTTTGTGGTGAAACCTTTTAGCCTAGCCCTTATTCCTAACTTACCCTTTGAGAATACCAAATTGCCTATCCAATATTAATTTATATCCACCCAAACTATACCAGATCACAAATACAAGCTTCTCTTCGAAGTTGCAATGCCGGATGTACCATGAAGTCGACAAGCGGTAGTAGAAATATCAATTCAAGCTTACACAATGTTACAATAATGTTTCTCATTGACTTCAAAATGTCCACCCTCGTCTCTTTTCAATTAACTTGGGACTTTTGTGATTTAAAAGGTTGAGAAGCAATCTTTAGACTCGAATTTATTCAATTTATTTGATTTTGATCGAATTATTTGAATTTCTAGAGAGATATAGTTAAGGTCTTGACTAAATGGATTTCTAGGTGAAGGTTTGAACATTGATTCAATTTAATAGCTAATTCGGATCGATGTAGGTGTTTTTTCTTCCTAGATATTCCTATTTATAGAACCACTAATCAGATCAAAGATAGCAATCTACTGTTTCTTAGATTAGATTTATCGGATGTACGCTTTATTTTTCTAGATTTTCTAATCTTACCTTAACAATAATCTTCTTTTCCTTATTTTTAACTAAGAAGAATACCCTAAAATAATTGAAAAATAAAGAGGGTAAAAATAAGGTATATAATGCTCAAGTAATACATAGCAGTTATGACTCGTTAAATCCTTGAGCATACCTCTAATTGACTTGGACATGATGGCATATCGAAAGCATACTCGTAAAGATGTTCTACATCTAGGTGCCATACCTTCCTCACATGGCTAGATGGCAATATGAACTATGCCACCAACTTCACCGTCTAGCTCCCAAAAGTTGTAAGATGCAGCTGGAGTCAAATCCTTATGTGTTGTAGTGCTATTTTTGCCTTGCAGGCATCTTTAAACTTGTCCTTAATATTTAACAATGTCTCGGCCAAGTTATCTCGTACGTTATTTTCAATGCGCTTCATGAGATTATGTCTCACATCTAACTCCTTCTAATATGGCAATTCTCGAAAAAAAAAAAAATTTCTTTTGGTAACAATTGTGTATTGCCATCTTATTTCAACAAACGGCTTCCTAAGGACCATATTTTCATAACTTGACAAGTGTATCAAATTTTCATCATTCGTAATCCCCATGGAATCGATCTCTTCTCTACTACTCCATTAAACTTAACGGTATTACAAACCCATCGATGGTCTCATGGGTAAGAAATACTTATGCCACATGTAATGAAATTTACTTTTGAGTGTATCCACTAGTCACATCACATCTATATTGCAATTGGGGAAACCTTTATCTCCTTTAGCAATCTAAATACAAAATTATACACTGGAATATCATGAATTGTGTACAATATTATAGCTCGAATATGTTTTACAACAACATCTAATGTGTAAGATCCATATACATACAGCTACCATGGCCCTAAAATCATCAATGACAGTAGCGAACACTGACTCTTTCTTGCATTTCCTTGATGGAATATCACACGATTACCTACCATAGAATATACATGGTACTTGAGTTACCAAAGGGATTAAAACCATTATTACTAAGACTCAATCGCTCATTTCAAGCCCACTTTCAAATTCAAGGAACTTGATACTCAAGATCTTCGGTGATTGGGAGTCAAAGGGTTACCTTACAATATTTTCTTGTGAAAGATGTCTATGACTTATGCTACTTCATGTTTCCATCATTTCTATGCACATAAACAAGCGTTGGAGGCAGTCGAAAATGCCTAAAGCTCAATAACAACCTTATTTCTTTGTCTCCCTGCCTTGAATTTAGACCAGTAGTCATAATAACTTTCTAGCCAGTACATAATCGTTCCTACATGCATCACTCAAGTTTACGTGTACTCTCAGTGCTCGCAACATTCCTTGTACCTCGTAGTAGAGGAAGCAAACTCTTAACCTAAGCAATGGGCTTTTCATAAAAGTCCATCAACCTTTCAAATTATTTACATATTGTTATCCATCAAACTTGAGGTTCATCATCTAAGCACTACAAAAGAAGAGAGAACTTGGAATATTCAGGATAAACCTTACATTTTGGATCTTCTAATAAACTACTTCAGCTATTCAAATCAACTTTATTAGCACCTTGTTCTTTGGATCATCATCCCATTGTCATTATCATTGCTACCCATGTCTTTTAGCATCTGATAGTCTTCTTTATTCTCAAATGCTTGATAATTGTTACATATATCTTCTTGCATGGTTAGGGCTTCATCTATTACAAGCTCATTCATAAAAGTTAGGACTTTTCCATATGGTAAGTTCGCCAACTGTAAGACTAAGCCATTCTTCTATGCAATAGAAGGCCTTCGATATCTCAAATGGGGTGACAATCTACACACTTAATTCATCTCGATGGAAACAACAAATATGGCCATTAGACTTGCGCGTGAATTGCAATGCTACTTAAACCCCTAGCTCCCTTGGTATTCATGCTACTTGAATGGTCATTTGTACGACGTCATGTCCTTTCATATTATAGTACCTTATTTGGGATGGAGTTTGAGACACGTAATAGGGTATCTAGTAAATTTTCTATTTCTGATACACAACCTTCCCATTGGATTCCATCCTTACCATCAAGAAACTATTCCGTCATGATGTTTTCATTTGTATTTGCTAAATCCTTTCTTGGGGGAAATTTGATAGAGATGATCATATTGAATTACGAACAATTTGGATATTTATAAATCATTTGACTTGATATCGGCCATCCATTTATAATTTTCACCTATTATATAACTTCAAAGTTCTAATTTCCCGAAAAGAAACCCATAATAAATGGAGGATGTCCGTGATATTGATGGTTATCACCAGCATAGTCAATATTGGTGATGGTGATACTGACAATGATGGTTGTTTAAGCTCTTCTAGCTGTTAATGGTTGTTCCAAAAGCTTGTTTAGTGGTCGACACAATTGGACTTAGAGTGCCAAAGTGGTGGTGAGGAACCCCTTTTATTTTTCTTTCATTTATGTTAATGTTGCATTGTTTTTCTTTATTGGTAATCACATCTCATCATGTTTAAGGGTGTTGGATTGATTCCAACTTCACTTAATAATTTTACTGGTTGGCAATGATAGGTATAGAATTGCATAACAATTAAAATAAAATGATTTATTAAAAAATTATGAAATTTTGAAAGCTTCAAGAATTTCTATGTTATTATCCTGCATATTTACATAATCTCTGTAACGAGTGAAGTGACAGTAAAATTGAATTTTAAAAACGTAAATGGTAGGCTTTATTGGCAATTAGCAAATTGTCGGGTGGTCTTGCTCTAAAGCCAAGCTTATCTTGCATGCTCTTGATTACACTCATGCCTTTTAAGTGCTTTGTTTGCAATTTGGGATTAGACCCATCAACAAATACGACACAATAATGAACGTCATGTATGAATGCGAACCCATCTAAAAATGATTTCTAATATTTATGGGTTGATTACATACTCTACTATATCATTACTCTAGTCACTTCTTCAGTTTCCAACTAATGTTTCAATCTCTCTCTCTCTCTCTCTCTCTCTCTCTCTCTCTCTCTCTCTCATGTGTTGTCTACTACTGTTGCTATGCCATTGATCTTGCTATTTGCTATCATTCTTTATTTGATTATTATCAACCTCATCCACTTTGAATCTAATTTTATAAGACTAATACCTTTTTTTTTAATTTCCTTCTATATTCTAATTTCCAATACTAAAAGGAAAAAATATATATATATCATAGATAATTTCAAGCTTGCTTTTCATATGCATATCCATTTAGGTATATCTTATTAAGCCCCAACCTTATGTGCTAAACTACTTGGTACTTTCAATAAAAATAAATTTAATGAATTAATCAGTTTTTAAGTAAGTTAGTTACATAATAGTGTGGAGAAAAATAGTTTTGTAATCATTAATTTAGTTTTGAAATAACTTTCTGTTATAAGTATTAAGTAAATTAAAAAGGAAACAGAAAACATGTTTTTCAAAAAGAGAGTTAATAGGTACAATATACTTATTTTCTTAATTGATAAATGGGTTAAGTCTAAACAAAAAACATACTTATGAAATGGGACAGGCTATGGGCTTTAGTTTTTAAACATAATTAATAAACAAATTACATTACAATGTGAGATTTTTAAACATAAATCCATTTGGACCCAAGTATATTGCATGCCGATTAACATGGATTATCAGCCTTGTTTTACTTTGTATTTTAATAACACTATTATGCCTAAAATGACCTACAGTGGCAAATTGAATAGTTTTATGAGTCCTTGAAGTATTTGTTAAATGTTCCTATAACGAACCTTGCATCCGATGTTTGTCATTATACTGATTGATATTTTTCTCAATTATTTATCAACTTCAACAATGAACTCTTTGAATTTATGGATAGTTTCAAACTTTTTATCAAGACATATATACAAATTGGAAGGACATTAATGTAGGGGGGAAAAAAGCAACATCATTGAAATGCTATAAAATAATTATTAGATTAGTACATAGATAAATGCCGCTTATAAATTTAGTAATTTGATCATTGCTATGAGGAACTCTTCAAGTTAATGTCAATTATTTCCTCAATAATAGCCAACACATGCTTCTAGATCCCTAAAACAAATGGTTTAAAGGATAACTACGAGAAGTTCTTGGAGCAAGCCATTAGCTGGCAACTTGAGATTAAGTTTTGTGCATTTTCTGATAGCAACATGTCATCTCTTGGTAATGCTTGTTTAAAATTGATAACCGATTGATGCGTAGCAACTCTTTTTCAATTTTTCTTATTTTCTTATAACAGTATATAGTATTACGGAAAAGTTATCATGTTTTTTGAAACTTGATATTGAGTCATTTGCGATTTGATGACCAATGTTTTATCTTTTGTATAAATGCATGACCCATGTGGTTCTTAAATAAGCAATCATGTTAAAAATGACATGTGACATGCATGTATCCCTCCAATAAAACCTCAAATTATGCACACCTTATTTAAAAACCTTAAATCAGATCAAACAATGTATTTGAAAACTTCTTGATTTAATTTTTGAGAGTAGAGAGTACGTTATTTTGTCTAATATATCACATGCCATTTTAAGTGAAAACTAATGATTACTTAACAAAAAATAACAATAGTCATGCATTTATCATGCAAATTGGTAGAAGAATGAAAGAATCTAATACAGTTTTATCATTTAGATAATATTCTATAAGAATTTTTGCAAAGTGAATAATGTATATATGGGAAACACAAAATTTGGATAACTTTCATAATAATTATGTCCTATCATATTAGAATAGGTTCTACAAAATTAGAATCGAACCTATCTTGTTATGTCTAATACCTCCATTAGAACCTACCCCTACTCTACACAATCTTATAAGTTCTTGAATGATCACTTAATCAATTCCAACCAATAAAAATTGAATAATTCAGAATTTTAATCTTCTCTAACTATAAGACAACCCAAATCCCATCAAAAGACAGTACGTAGAAAGGCTTTCTTTATTACATTTCTAAAACCAAAATCCTTATCAAATAAATCACTCCCGTAAATTCCACATTCACCTCCATATTTTCGTTGATCATTAGGTGTTTTTCCTTTCTTTCTTTCTTTTTTTGGTGAATCCATGAATGCACTATCTATCTCGATCTCCCAATTAAAGTCTCTTGCATGATATGAATAAATTATCTAAATTTCCATGTGACTAGGGAGGGGACCAATAGTAACACTTTAGGGTTTACATATAGTAATATCTAAGTGGGTCTGTTAGAGTTACGCTCTTTAGGTCTAAACTTTATTCATTGGAGTAAACAAGATTAGACCAATCTTAATTTATTATACGAACGTATTAGTTTTTCACAGATTACAATTAATATGGACCGGATTAGATTTTGCTTTTCGGAAAAAGAAAATAAAGAAATAATCTTTGGCTAGTTGCAACATCTTATTGGAACTTGGATCTGCTCCGATGCTTTCAATTTATTGGAGTTTGTGCGCACAAAAACATGCGCTAACGATGATTGGTGCAACATTGATTAAAAAACAAAAAACGAATGATATTCCGAATGAGACTTCTAGGTCGAAGTAGTAGCACGTTGTAGGAAGAAGATTTGATGTTTCTTTTGCCAGAAACATCCAAGCTTGGGAGGAAAATTACGAATGATCTAAAGTGTCCTTGCTGTTCCATGGGTATTGGGTGCATGTATTATATATATGTAAGAAAGATATTTTGTCAAGCTTGGCCACGTTATTCTAGATATCTGTTATAGAGATCGAAGCATCCAAATACAATGCTTTCAAATTAAAAACAACTGAACGGAATGAGAGAAGACAAAATTGTGTAGATTACATTGGATATTTGAGAATTAACTATACGTGCACACGTCCGCACACACACACATATATATATATACTAGTCGATAATATACTTGTAATGTGTGACTATAAAATATATAGTGGATATTGTGATTATCCATATCAATTATAAAACTTTACTTTTTTTATTATATTATATAAGAATAACAATGAAAATTACTATCCAATCAATATAAATAGATAATAAAAAAATCTTTATTATTATATAAAATGATATCGAATAGTTATAAATAGATAAGATAAGATAAGAAAATAAAAATATGCTTTAACATATGCTATTTAAACTCGTAAAATATGCATTAAGGGTTAATTGATCAAGGCAAAAGGTAATCAATTAGTGATTGACCGAAGATAGTAGGTCTTTGTTAGTGAACCAGCCACATTCGTTTTGTTTAATTTTGTTATCCTATCTAAAAATTTGTATATATTATGCTCCCGGTTATTTGGGACTTAAAATACAGACTTAAGATTAGGACTTCTCTCAATGAAAACAGAGAATCCATATTGTATTTCTACATGATTTTACAACATACTAAATTTTGCTACTCTCCTTTTCATAGTTCTTTACCCAAAGTTCAACCACATTTTCCACGTAAATCACCCGTCTAAGTTTTTTTTTTTTTTTCCCCCATAATTTCCTTCCTTTTACCATAAGTTGTTTGCAATATATATTTGTGCCCATCTAACTTCCATACATCCATCATATGTATAATTACCCTTCTCTTAATTTACCCTTTTCTTGATTTTTATCGATTTAATTAAAATTATTTAAATTTTTGAAATACTCTATAATGTCGTGATAGAAATAAAATCTTTTTTATAATTCCATCATTGATTACATGTAACAGAATTTCAAAAAATAAATTTAAAAAATTAGGAAAAATAAATTGAGCAATCAATTTCCAATCTAGCCATGATCGATGGTTCCTATATTACCATTCAAATGGAATGCAATAAAGAGATCGACACTTTCAACTCATGCATAAAGATCTATGGCGGCTGAAAAGGAGCTTAAAGTAGGGATGCTTTTTAACACGGCTTTTAATTACACCAAAATATAAAACTAATGCATAGAATCATTGACTATACTGTTCCGACCAATGGGTGCCGCTACGAGGTATGTGGACACTACCTTTTAAACATTCCCTACATATATTGGTGTAAACTAATTCGTGATAAAAAAAATCTGATGCTAATCTTAAAAATGGTGACACAAGGACCAATTGAAAAATGAACAACAGTCGTTCGGTCTAATCACTGGTGTTTTTATGCTTTTAAATGCTCTTTATGAATGCAAAGCATCTTGAAACCCCATGTAATGTGCGCCCACTTCAAAATAATACACTGCTTTTATAGAATGAATCAACAATTTATTAGTTCTCTTATGCAATGATTCTGAAATATTAATTTCAAAGATGTAAGACGAGCATATATGCAGGCGTTTAATTAATCTTGTTTGATGCAAATTAAAGGTACTACATCGCACAACTGTCTTTTCCATTGAGTAACACGAATATGCTACCTAAGGATTCACTTCATGATGGATGTAGGATAAAATGTTATAATTTTTTTCTGAGGAAGATGAAATGCTTCTAGAAACCATGATAACTGGTTGTTAATTCCATTTCGTAGGCTGAATTGCAATACACTCTCTAAACTATTGACAGAAACCCCTTATACCTACAAAATCTAACTTCACCTCTCCATTAGCTTTTAAAAATGTGTATATAGGCCACTTAAATGTCACTAAATCCTCATTAATTTTGAGGATTTAAGTATCGTTTTAGGAATTATTTATATATTTTCAAAAATTTCTATGAGGTAAAATCATACTTTTAAACTTTTTGGAGTTATCTACACCTTATCGATTATGTATTTAGTAATTATACCCATTTAATATAATAGAAACACACATTTACCATGCAAAGAAGGAAAATTATACTTCAATACAAGTCCATACTAAACAAAGGTAAAAATGTGTGATCAAGTTTTGTTGATGTATAGAAGAGTACACATTAGTATATAGAGAAATACTAAAGTAGAAAATTACATGGAAATATTCCATGCCCCTATGCATGGTGCACAATATATTTAAATCCTATTATATATCATAACATGCTCCTCAATCTTGTACCACAAATGCTAAATTGGAGCATTGTTGATAGAATAAATAGTATGCAACTCCTCTTGAGACAACATACATAACAATCACTAGATGCCACACTAAACTCACCAGTATTTCCAATCCTCAAACATAGAGTAGCATATAAGTAATTCTTAGATATGCTTATGTTCATTAAAATTTCTATCTTAACAAACACAATAACAAACAAAGTAGTCATGCACCTAAGACACTCTCCAAGCTTTAATCGATTATTCAAAAAGTAAAATTCTAAAAAAAACAAGCATAAACTCTCATTTATAATCCTATTTTTTAAAATTAGATTATACGCGATTAGATTGATCAATTGGTATAGGGACTCTAATTGATTGGCTTATGCAAAATTTTGCACAATAAAACTATTAGAAGGGTTAGTCAACCAATATACATCCCCTATAAAGGAAGCAATCAACCAACAAGCTTGCCTAAAAGAAAGGTCCATTGGAAAGATGACCGATCAATTAGCCCTTAGCTAAGCGTGCCTTCCACAAAGAAAAAGGCCTAATTGTTTGCTAAATAACACACATGTGATCATGCTTTCATCTTAAATCATCTTTTATACCAAAATGCCTCTTTAAAAAACTTTTAACCAACTTGTTCTTTAATTTTCTCCATCAAACAACTTCTAAAATATCAATGTATATGTAAAACCTCAACAACTTAACTTACATAGAGAATTAAACAACATATTCACGCCATTTTAAATTTATAATTATTCATTCTCAAATTATTGTTTCCCTTTCCTCCTATTACTAATACCTAATTGTAAACTTCTTCCAATATTGAATTAAAATAGTAAAAACAATTTACATACATTTTTTTTTTTAAATTGGCAAAATCTCCATTGTTATCCCAATTTGCTCTTATTGTAACTTGTAGATCCTTCGCCGAAACCAAACATTTCTTAGAATCTTTGATAGAATTTGTAATTAAGAGGGAAGAAAACACTTACCATGCCTTCATTGGGATTTTCCCTCACACCACAACAAAGATTGCCTCGATTCATCAATTACTTTGCTAGGGTTTGAAACCTTTAGAAAGAACAATTACAGAAACAAAATAGGGTGAAAAAAGAAGAGAGAGAAAGAGAAAGAAAGAGGATTATCTTAAGTTTAAATGTATAAGCAAGTTCCTTAAGAAGAAAGAAGTTTAAATGGGGACAATTATACAGAGAAAGAAACATACGTTTTTTTTCATTGAATGAAGTATATTGCAAAAATTGAGAAGAAATTTTGCAAGAGATGTGGATTTACCGAGTCTCATTCGTATTCAGGTTCCGATTCTGAAGTAAAAGAAGAGAGTTTAATAGCGCAAGCACAGCATCGTGGAGTCTAGGAAACAACTATTCTTTTTCTCTATTAATCGTGCTATTCTTCTAGTCAAGCAAATATGATAAAGACTGACAAGAAAGATTGGGTCAGTGATCAAACAGAAAGAGAGAAAAGGGTCATTTGGCAGAGCTAAGTTCAATCACAAGGGGCCAAAATTCTTAGTTGAGATTAGGGACTAAGAAGCATCACGGAGATTGATAAGAAGAAAAAAAAAAAAGATTATTCTAAGGGATTCAAAAAAATAGAATTGCTAGATCACCACCCTCCTTTTAGAATGATTTCCTGAGATACTTCAGAAATAGTAAATGGCAAGGGAAGAGTTTACAAGTAATTGAAAGAAATCAAAGAAAGGAAAAGTTGCCTAAATGGATAAGAGAATGGAAGGAAGGGTTGTACATAGATTTAGGTACATCTTCTATTGATTCTTTGACATTCTGATATAAAGTAAATGGATAGTGCATTTAATTTTACACATATCGTATTGAATCTAACATGTAAAAACATGATTAGTAATTTTTTAAAAATAATATGTTATTATTAATATGTACATCTCATCTATTAAAATATATAACATATTAGTATTATTAAATCTTTTTTCTAGATAAGGCAATGCAAAATCTTACGGTGGGAAGCAAATAAAAGCCAAACAAGCATTTGTCATGCCAAGGACAAAAGCACAAGATTCAAGGTCAAGGTCGAAAAGCCAATGAAAATGCTGAAGGTTATCAAGATCTCCATCAACCGCATCCTTTGGGATTTTATTGGGTGAAGTTGTGAACAACTTAATATAAAGTCGCACATTATGAATACGGTACAAATACATTACCAAAATCTATATGTTTATACCACAATCTATATTTTTGTGTTATATTTATAACAGCAATTTTACCCAATAATTTTCTCATCTTTTAGGATGACTCCAAGTCCAAGAAGTCCCTTGAAGTTGTGAGAATTATCTTCCGAGAGAGTAGTGCACATTTAATTTGAAATTATAGTTTCTAATGTGGTAGTGAATACCGTTTTAGGTTTCGTTTGTACTTAAATTGCATTCTTTTTATATAGATTTCTTGTTCTAAGAACCATTCGATCATATAAGTAAGAACAGTCTCCAAGAATGTAAGCAACAATTCTATCACTGGAAGTTACTATAGAAAAAATAAAGATATAAAAATAATAATAATAAACCCTATGTTTAGGCAATTGGTGCCTTGTTTAATTAGGATTTTTAATATAAGATATATAGTGTTAAGTTCTTTGATACATTTGGATCGCAAAATGAAATAAAATAAGAATAAATTTTTAAATTTTTGAGAAATAGAATAGAAAAATAATGGGTATTGCTTTGTTTGGTTAAAATAATATCCATTGCTTGACTATTGAGTTAGGTCTTCCATGGGTAGATATATAAAAATTACTGAAAAAGATTAAGATATAGTTATTCTTTTAGTCATGTAAAAAAATTATAATTTCACATTTTGCTGTGATAGTATTTCCCTAAAATAACCATTTCATCAACCCAACGTACGAATATATTTGTAGACAAGATATAATTATTCCATTTGAACCCTACGCGGTTAACCAAAGATGCTATGAGTAACAAGAGAGTTGAGGTGTTTTTTTTTTTTAATCTTTGTCTCATGTTGTTCATAAATTTTGTGACCAGTTTAGGAAGGAGTAAGGAACGATGACTCATAGGAAATGGGTTGAGATGAGAAGATCCAGGTCCATGACGCATATGCCACGTTTGCTCAACTTTATGGAATTGGATCTTACCGAATACAATTTCATATTGATTTATTTTGTGACGCTTAATCTCTCCAAAATTTTATTTCTCTTTGTCTAACAGTTTGAGATTCTAAAAAATCAGAGATCATAAAACTTCATCTTTTGACTATTCATATATGGATAGATTCTCCAAAACTTTTAGAGTATGACTTTACCTCCTCATAATTTTTTAAATTATGCAAATACACTCCCAAATCATTACCAAGGCCCTAAAATTATCACCGTTCATAATGCTTTTAACAATTGTTTTGTAGTTTTAGTAATGATTTTGGGATTATTTGCATAGTTTTAGATATTATTAGGAGGTAAAATCACATTATGTGAATTTAGAGAGACCATCTATACCATTGGGTATAATCTTCCTCTTCCAATAATATTTTCAATTATCCAAGAAAATCTATACCATTGTCTAGAGGTTGTTGTGGATGCAGTTTATTCTTGTTGATCGCTCTCATGTTTCATGTATCCATAAAGATTCTTTTTATTGATATTATATTTCCAATCCATATGGAAAATGTTAACGGGCGCCTTAGAGACATTTATTAAAAGATCACAAAACTCTTCAAATTTTTCCATGTACTTGCTTCTTTGTTAGTGGATAGAAAAGCAGTGCATAGAAGAGTTTCTATTTTAGATCATAACTTAGAGAACATATGTTAACGAAACCTTATATCTCTGTGTATATATACATTAGCACAAAACACATCCACATTACAGAAGCATAAAAAATAAAAAAGAAAATTCAATAATACTATGATAACTTCCTTTGTATTTATCCACCATAATATTCTAACCGTAACTTCCATCCTACTTATTTATAATTGTAACTTCCATCTTAAATATTATATCACTTTAATATTTTCTATATGTAAGACATCAACTCTACCTCAACCTCTTTAGTATAATAGATGTAACACACCCTAATTGGTTGATTGCATTTAGACAGTACACACTTGCTTTATTGCTGAGTTGCTTTATGAATGAACGTGCTCTTTTTACCTATTCTCACGAAGGATAATTTTTTTTTTTTTTTTTTTTTTCAAGCTTCAACTTTGTTCTTTTATGCTCATTGCGCACGTATGCATGCGAATAGGCAATCTATTATTAATAAATAGGTTAGGAATGTGGAACACTAGGTATAGAATATAGTAACCCCACAAATTAAATCTAAAATAAATCCTGGAAGGATTCATATTGCACACTTTGTCGTCTTCCTCTTCCATTTCTATATAAACCCCATCAGAAATTCTCCCTTCAATCAAAGTAGATCAAAGTAAAATAGCTTAACTAAGTTGATTAATTGTCCTCAACAGTACCGCTTCCAGAACCGTGCAGTTGGAATTTCGTAAGAAGGGGTAAGCGCGGTGACAGAAGAGAGTGAGCACACATGGTGCTTTCTTGCATATGGCTCATGCTTGAAGCTGTGCGTGCTCACCCTCTCTCTGTCACCCCGTACTGTCTGCTCTCTCTCTCTCTCTCTCTCTCTCTCTCTCTCCCACTCTCACTATATAATCTAAGAGAACATGTCGTTTGGATGTTTTTGCTTGTGTTTTGTGGCAGTAGGATTTAACTAACAATCAGCAAAATGGTTCCAGGTTCTTATAATAAGGTTGCTCAAGAGGTCTCAAATGAAAATTACGCTTCGAAGAGCTCAAGAATGATGACTAATTGGTTCTTGCCAACCACTGGCAGTGCAGTAAGTCTTACAAGAAAAGAGTCATAAAGATAACAAAACTCCAAAGCTATGAAAGGTTCCACCACCGCCGCCAGCCTTTGGCTTCATGTGATGGACTGGCACTTTTGAGCTCATCCAGTGCAATGCCTGCAGAATTATGTTGCTTATGATCATTATACACATTCAAGATGGGCGTGACAGAAGTCAAGTAAAACTCAATAAAACAAGATCTAAACCGGGCAACTCATTCCTTTGTTAGTGAAAAGCTTCAACTTTAGCCGTATTTATAATATTCAAGAGGTTGCAAGTACTGCAATCTAGATAGCCAATAATTATAGTAGTGAAATTCTGGGATCCTAGCTCAATTCATTTACTCTACATGATGAATGGATCTTTCATATAGCAGGAAAAATGTGGCAGTGACATTGCATTATGATGTTTATCATAGCAGAAAAGGGCGGCAGACAAGCCTCCATAAAAGTTAAAAGTACCTATATAGTCGGGCAAATATTACCAAATCAAAACCATTCAGTTCTCAAGCAAAATATGACCCAATTGGCAATTCAACTAATTAATCATACACTAACCTCGAGTGATAGAAACAAATGTTGAAAGCACTGAAAGCCATTAGAAAGAAGGGACTGATTTCAACAGCTCGTGCTCTTTCTTGGTAATTTCGGGAAGTAGTATTGGAGTCGACACTCAGTCTCTCTGAAAGTACATAATATTCAATGCTGTACTCGGGATACACTCCTTACTACCAATGCCAGTGAACCAAGGGCTAATGATGCTTTCAGATGAATGAGATGAAGCACCAGCCGTCCACTTATCAACTAGCTTAAATGCAAATCGAGATGCAGCTGAAAGTATAGATGCCTCATCCACTCTGCGCAAGACATGGCAGAGAAGAAATCCTGATTTCTGGTCCATGTTAATGCCTTGATTAGGTGAAATCAACTCACTTGCAGTTTCAAATAGAGGCAAAACAGCATTAGGAATGTAAGTCACATCAGTACCAATGATGAGTTCAAATCCTTGTCCATTCACTTCTTTGACAGCTTTAATATGGTCTCTATCTCCCCATTGTAGTTTCTTAACGATAAGTTTATCGAGAAAAGTTTTACCCAAGTTCGAAGAAACATTCTGGGTCAAGAGATCAAGTGCCTTTGTATCTCCATCAGTCGCTACCACAAGATCAGCTGATCTAGCAGATACCATGGAACAGATTCCTGCACAACCACACCCCAACTCCAGAACCCGCTTTCCCGACACTATTGCTAGGTTTCTTGCTAAAACAGATGCCATCAAACGAGCAGATTCCCAAAGCATCATTCCAGTTGACTTACAGGTGTGTTGGTACTCCTTCGATAGTACTCTAATCTCAAACTTGAATACTCCAAGGTTAACATGAATGATCTGAATACAGAAAGAAAAAATCATGTCCCGTGTTATTGTATATGGCATTATTAGAATGTCGAGCTCCATGAAGCAATCCATCAATTGGGATTAAGGAAAAGGTATGATAAACATTAGGAGATTCTGATTAACTCACTGACCATTCAAAACGTGCAACCTAAAAAATACAAAATAATCAGCTAGAAACATAACATCAGGCTTTTACCTCATTATCTGCCTCAGGCGTTATTCTAAACATGTCAGCAGCAACACCTTCAGATATATCAACCTCATTGATGTTCAAGGGCTCTCTCAGAGTATTATTAGAATCACTAGTTTCAGTATTCGAATCATGTGTGTCCATGTATGTAGCAGCAGAGGAAGAAGTAGAAGGAGTATCGCTATCTGAATAGCGAAATACAGCTTGGATCCATCTCCTAAAACCCGAAATGTAATATTTGAGGAAATATCAGAAAAGGGAAATCATCTCAAAAAGCTATTAAATATTAGCTATTACACAAATAAACATAAAAGGTGCCGTTCAATTTTAATTTGTTAAGTTCCAGTTTCCCTTGACCTCATATTTATCGTACCAGTAGCTCATAATAGATAGCTAAACCTTGGAATCAATAGCATTCATGATACCATGAAGTGATTGGATTAAACTGAATTACAGAAGCTAAACTACAACAGCTTGCAGGATAGCTTCTAACAACTTTGCAGTCATATCTGGGGATCAAAATAGCCTGGTCATAAAATCACAGTCCTGCATAAATATGGGCTTAACTTCTAAGCAATCACAATGGTGCAGGAAGAACATCATCTGGCAAAAATTACCTTTTCTAATACTAAAATACTTGATGCAGGTATCATCCAACAAGAAAAATGGCTGAACCCTATGCAAACGTTGTGATATGAAGTCATTGATTCCCCATTGCATTCAAGAATTATGCTGGGATAACTTTCGGTCCAATGCATCAGAAATTTACAGGACTCTGAGTTATATTCTCATCAGTAAATAACTTATAATTTAATAATTCTCAGTAGAAGTGGAATTCCACTGATCAACGTGATAGTCACATGCCTCACTGAATATATTCCACTGTCATACTAACCTACAACACAAAACATGATTACTGACCTGAAACCTCTTTGAAATGTTACAAATACTTGGCACTTAATGAAATAAAACAAGCTCTAGCAAGAAACTGTATTTACCTGTTCATTACCAACTCTCTTGACCGGTTCTCCACTTGTTTGCAGCATAAACCAAGTTCTTCAACATCAAATCCATTGTCTTTAAACAAGTTTGCTAAGAAGTCATTAGAGAAATAGAATGCACGCTGTCAATCAAGAACAGAGTCAAAAAGGAGCTTTTTGATAATAAGATGCTGTGGTAATACAAATGCCGCAACTTACAGTCCCATCACCCCTGACATAGAAGTTTTCACTGATCATTTGATCTTTACATGTGAATCTCTCCTGCAGGGAAAACTCAAACTATTCAACATGAGAATATGCAACAAATCAAAAGAAAGGATGATGTTGACTTTTCGCATGGTAATATAACATCAAGGCAAAGATGAACAGTGAACACCTTCAAAGAAGAAGCAAGGCCACAAATACTTAATCACTAGTCACAAGATTTAATGTTGCTAGCAAAAACTATAGGTAAGACAAATATTGCAACATCTACCAACCTGAGCAAGATCTCCAGTTGCATAATCACGAAATAGCACAAGACCGCTTGGCTGGAAGGAACGTGGAAGTAAAACTCATCAATTAGCTTTAGCTACATGGGTATGTAATATCAAACCCATCAACACAGCACACGATCCTTACCTTGAGAACTTTTTTAATGTTATGCAACACTAGAGGCATCTTCTCTGGAGATACTGCAGATAAGATGAAAATCTGCTTAACATGTCAGCTAGTTAACTGAACAATAGACATCAAAACCAAATTCACAAACTTAAGACAAGCTACAAATAGTAGAGATGTCCAAATAAATAAATAAAGGAAAACAAAAACAAAGGAAAGAAAAAAAGAAAATTGAACGGCTACCAACTATATAACTCTACTGCAACAGTAACACATTCTTTCAATACCATTGTCACAATGTCAACAGAAGACGGAGGAACTTGCTGGCAGAGGTCATCAACAGTTAAATCACATACAAATGCATTAATTTGGGTCTCCATGAAATCCTTATGGGCCTGCATTTACGAAGAAAAAGGAACAACAAAATGCTAAAAAGAATTGTAATTTCAAATGAACAAAATATGAGAAAACACCAATTGATTAAACCTTGATTAAGCTAGAAGAAAATGAAATGGCACCAGAGTTGAGTTAAAACTTCTTAATTCATAACAATATCTCTATTTATTGGAGATACAGGTGTGCATAACGCAGCCTCTCTTGCAAATGATTCAAAGTTTGTTGAGAACCTATTAGTACCTTTCGTTAAACAAAACCTTCCAAAAGAAACTGAAAATTAAAGTAACAGAATGCACACAGAATATCAAGCACAGCTATAAAAAAGCTATTGTTACAAAGCTTCAAAGAGAACAGGCCATTTGTTCCCCACATTTACACTGCATACACCAAAACAGATAGGAGATCTAACAAAAATTTGAATCAATTGTAGACACTAACTGAAAATAAGCACCTTAACCAGATTCACAGCACGAGGTGAGAAGTCACATGCGTGGACAAAGACATCTGGGTATGTGGCAACTAGTGGAAATATAGTATTTCCAGCTCCGCAACCAACCTGAAAATGAAACCCAGCATCATAAAAACCTGAGAAACTTAGCGTGCAAAACCAAGAAACATCTATGTAGAAAAGGAATACCTATATGACTGCACTCTACCATTACTTCTAGAAAAAGAATGTTTTTGAGTGCCAAAGGAAAAAAGAAGTCATAAATATATGTTCTTAATCATGCCCCAGAGCAACACGATGATGCACACAACAGTAATTATTGCTCAGTAGAAAGCTAAAGTTTATCGAAGCCAGTGGCAACCAGGATCCAATAAAAATATAAACTCATGCATGTTCCAAATTTGGATAAACATGACCAAAAAATTGTGCTTCTTTCATCAATAAGTAAGCTGCCTATAAGACCTTAAGAGCATCATTCAACTGCTGGACTACATGTCTAGATGCAAAAAGAAAAATTTACAATAATCATGTGACAAGTAAAAGCAGATAAAGTCTCAGTTACCTCCAGGAGTACTCTTCCCAACCCCTGGATCAATGAAAACAAACAGAAAGCATATTTGAAATTAATGAATCATATAATTTCAACAGTAAGAAAATCACACTAGAAACGTGAATTTAACCAACCAAGAAATAGCAACCCCATTCCTTGTCTAAGTAGTGCCGATCTTTGAAGAACTGCCAGACCAAAGAAACATAAAATTAACATCAATCAACAAGCATCAATTATATGAGCCTAACCACATCAAGTGGCATTAAGGACCCGAGAAAATAATGGAGTAAAGAAAGTAGAATGGAATACTATAATTTAGTTCCAATAGCTATTGTTTGGAAATAAACAAGTAGACCAATTGATTCAGAGACAATTGGAATTGGAGGGCCCCAAATCCAAATCCATTTGGTCACAACTAGGAAAGAATCTTACATTCAGAACCCGCAATCCATTTGAAATCCAGAAAACCTTACTCCAACTAATTTGTATCAAAACAAACCACCACAAATCAAACTCATGAAATTGAAAGATTTTATAAACAGCAACTTCCATGGCATGTACCTAGTTTCGGAAGATTAAACAACTTCCACACATTTCCAAGTAGGGTAGACCACCCTCTAAATGCATACAAACAGTACACTGCCGCATATAAAAAAAAACGTCCAAGAACTACAGTCTTGCTCAATTTTAGTTGAAAACATAAAGAGGAACACTTCTCCATAATAGGTGATTGAAAAAGCATAAAAGGGGATCCACATCACATATTCATAAGAAATTGTCGAAAACACGAATATGACATGAAAGCTCCCATCCCAACAATACAACATTTTTCTTATTTTTCTTCCTTTAACATGAATAACATAACAAGAACTTCCACGAACATGACATGCCGGGATAATGTAGAACCCAATTAATGCAACCAAAAGCAGATTGGATTCACCAAGTCCAGTTTACGTTAATCAATGAATTCAAAAGCACAAATTTCCAAATACATGCTCCAAAAAAATCAAAATCAAAAAAGCAGTGACCTTGTCTTGATGACGCTTGTAGAAGATATCCCAATACTTCTTAGCATCTCTTTCGTATTTCTCTGTCAAATCACAACAAGAAGAAAATCAAGTTCGAAACTTTAGAGTCGGTTCGTTCATATGATCATTAGAGAGAGAGAGAGAGAGACCTTTCCAAAAGGGTGAAATTCCTGTGTTTGATGTTGGATATATCTGTAATTTCAAATTGGGTTCATCTGGGTTCGATTCAGATGTCATTTTATCAAGGTTTACTGCCTATTCGACAGGTGCGTCAATTTGAGTCAATTTTTGTTCGTGAGATGTGAATTGAAAGTATGAATTAGGGTTTTTAGGTGAACAAGAGGTTTTGCAAGAAGATGGAGATGTCATGCCCGAAACGCGGCAAACGCGCAACTTTGCCGGGTTTCTTAATTTTTCCCCTTTCACCTTTCACCTTCAGAACAGCGTAAGTACTGTCAAGTATCGCCCGCAAATTTTTACGTTTTGGATATAAAAAATCATAAAATTATTAATTATCTTAAGGAAATTTTAAGTCCGATTACATTTGTTATCCAAATTTTGATCTTCTTTTCGATTAACAATCTCAATATTTTGATTATCAATCTCAATACCCAATTAAACATTTCACCGCTAGTATAATACAAGTATTTCAAGTTATTCAATTATTATGGTGGTATTACAAATTCACGTATCCTCATAAATTTTTTAAAAAATTGCTCATTGCCACAGTTAATGTTTTTATTTAAGCAACTTAAAAGAAATGTGATTATTATTAAATATTTTAACTTAGGCAACTAAATTTATTAAAAATAAATAAAATAAAACCAAAAAATTCAAAATTCTCTTCTTTCCCCACTCTTTTTAACATAGCTAATGACATTCAAGAATTCTTAAGCCATAGTGCTGCTATACAACTATGGGTAATCTTGATTTATTATGGGATTAATATATGTACGAGGCTTCATTAATCTTGTAATCATAAACACACCATTTAATTTCTTCTTACAGCATGTAGCCTTTATAGGTAACCATCTTCATGCTTGATATAAAAGGATAAAATACTTACTCGACTTCAACTCTAAGGACCTAAAGTCGGCATAATGTTTGATATAATAATGCTTAATAGCTCTTACGAGCTTTTTCTTTGTGTTGAATCTCATATCTATATAAAGATCTTCACTGGCCTACAAGTTGCTGAACTCTTTGTTTACATCCCATACGAAGTTAAAGTAACCATCCTCTCCACCCCTATTGTCAAAGAAAATCGCATCCTTTACCCCTGTTTCTGCTGCATCAAACTCTAAAGTCTACATCGGAGGTGGTGTTGAAACCATTGAACTTGAACTCGAAGTGTATGAGTATATACCAAGCATCTTCGACTAGAAGTTTCGGGTGGCAATCACCTCAAGTACAATAGGAGGTGCAAGAGGCATCTCATTACCAACATTGCCATCATACCCATCTTCATCATCCTCCTCATCCTTCTCGGGCTCATAATCATCAGCGTCCCTCCTACTTGCTAAACCATGCAATCATGTGAAGCTTCCTTTTATAAAACCGATCCTACAACCTCATCTACCATATTATCATCATCCCACATAGGCGTAGACATAAGCAATGGCTTATATTCATATGCCACTTGTTCATTCTCTCGACTGGTGTCACTCCTTCATTCTCCTCTACTAAAGATACATATGTTTTCTGTACAAGGAGGCCTCCTTATGCTCCACCAATCCTAACATAAAACCGATGGATATGGGTCTACCCAAATAATTCTACCTTCTTGAAGAGATTCTCAACGTTATCATCATTCTTGATGGCAACAAGTGAATAATTTATGACACCCGAATAAGCATTAGGATGTCTATATAAAATCTTAACCCCAACACTTAGATCCACTCTAATACCCTTACAAACCTTTTCAAAGATATCAGAGAAATTTACATTAGTTCTCAACTTCACCAAGTCACATTCATATTCCGACCCTAAACTTTCCCTTAAAATGTTTCCATGGGAGAAAATCATAAATTTTACCATGCTCACCATTTTCAACCTATTCACAAGATAATTATCGTTTTGATTAGCACAATTAATGCGACTCCAAGCTCTATCCTATTTTTTAAACTACACAACTCTCTAATAGATATTTCATCAAACATTTGGAGTACATATTTCAAAACAATAAAATTATAATTCCACAATGCGAAATCTATACGTCTATATGCAAATAGTTTACATATATGGCTACAATATATTACAGAATATATACTAACATGCAAACACAACATTTAAACATCCTAGATCAGTGAAAAAAATACATATTTGAACCTAGGGTTCTAAATGGGAAAATATAAAAAACAATCATAAACGATGCATGAAATTAATCCAAATTAAGTGTTTTAGATGTTTATTTTTGTTTGTTTAAGAAGATTTCATAAAAAATGAAAAATAAAAAATAATTCGTTGAGTGAAGTGATTTGGGAGTAATGTGCGATTTTAACCAAGAGAGAAGTGAGGAAGGGTGTGATTTTATGAAGTTGCGAATGGTTTTGTTCATGAATTTTGGGTTTTTATGGACAATGAAGTTGTCTTATAGAAAGGTGCCTTCAATGACAAAAAAAAAAAAAATGTGCCTTTTCAAAAGGCACCTTCATGACCCCATAGATGTAATATTTTTTTCAATGACCCCTTTTTTCGATTTTTTTTCAAGTGCATTCTTCAATAACTACCATCACCACCTCCTCTCTCTTAGCTCCGTTTCTCCTTCCTATGGTTGGCTACCCTAATTTAGACTAAACCATTAGCAAAACAACTTTTTAACATCAGAATCTAATTAAAACTTCAAAAAAAGGTTAGATTGTTTGATTTTTAAAATTTCTCATTTTTATTTAGTCTTTATGAATTCAATATCTTTTTCTCTTTAAATTAGTATCTTAATCATGTACGTTTTGTAATGCCCCAAAAGAAAGGCCTAATAATTTCACCTAAAATCTTCATATCACGTGTGCACCTATGATATAAAAATAGTATTACAAGTTAGAGGTTAACTCTAACTAGTGAGTCTCTAAGGGTGGTTATTCATTTTACATGCATCTATTTAACTATATATATATATATAAGTGATCCAACAAGCCACAATCACCAAAATCACAACAAATCGGAATTACCTACCAAACAATAAGATAAGGTATTTAAATTCTGACAATCATAAAACTACTAAACACTTTAAAAGTTTAATTTGACTATCTTACTTGCTTTTTTAAACTTATCATTCTACTTTCTCAACTCGATGGAGTACTTTACATTCAAAACCTAACCTAGCCCTAACTTTGTAAGACTTGCAAAATAAACTATTAGAGGGTAAGTTACATCTAACTTAGTAAGTAACCTTCCTATTTTACTGTCAAACAATAACAAGTAAGTTATTTATCAAACATATGAATGTGTGTACAAGCATATGCAATGCAAATAGTATATACAGTCGACCGATAACTGCATATAGCACGGTTTTACGCCTATCATTACCCTAGTTAAGAAGTATTTAGGCAAGTCAACACCCAAGTATCCATGTCCAACATGAGTTCTCTGAGTAGTATAAGCACCCGCAGTAGTAGACACAACTTGACCTTGAGCAGAAAGCGACACTCCCTAGAGCTAAGCAAATCCCAAAGGTCGAGGCAAGAATATGTCACATGAATATGTCATACGATAAACAATCATAGCATATAATATCAATATGGATCCACCTATGCATCATCTCCTACTTTATTACATAGTGCTTACGCCATTTAACTTATGCAATAGGATGCAATGTATGTCCAATTTAACTAAAGGCTAAATATTTATTAATCTAAATTCATGGAGTGACCATGCAAATATATTTCAAATACTCCAATATCTTGAGTTATAATGAAGCAAACAAGGGTGTTCAAAATATCTTAAGCTATTTTGCAAGCAAAAATCATCCATAGTAAGCACATACAAGTTCCCATATACCCCAACACACTACAAGTTCAATTATCATATATAATTAGATGATGGACTAACTACAAGCATAAACTAAAGTAAAGTCGAGGGTGGTATACTTACTCAACCTTGAAGTCTAGTATTTTTAGTAGTCTTCGGTAGTCTCAAACTTGGTATTCCAAATCACCTGAGTAAGGTAATTAAAGTAAATAAGACTCATCTTAATTTATCCCTTAGTTTCGCTATAGTTTCCCTATTTCCACCTATTTCGTATTTTAGTCATAACTTTCTCGTTTTAAGTTAGAATTTTGTGTTCTTATTGTCAATTTTCATCATTTTCGAGTGTTCTTTCATTTGATGAGGTCCTTTTTGGATTTTTAGAATTTTAATAATTCATTATAGGTCAAACAAGTCTGTTGGTCAATAGTGTTCATTTGACTACTGTAGGGTTTAGGCTCAATTTTAGGCACTGGCCTCAATTTTAAGTGTTAGGCCTTATACTTTACCTTTTAAGCATTTATTTAGGTATTTTAAATTTAAATTTTCAACCAAATTCCATAACTTTTAATTTAGGCTTTAATGTTACTCTTGTAGACTTAAATATACCATTTTCACTAATTTAAGGCCTTAGTTTACTAAGAGACCTATAGGGGATGGCTTTAATAGGCTTTTATACTTAATGGGCCTTTTATATTTTATTTTATGAGCCTTTTAATTTAGGGATCAAATATAGTCACTAAGTTATTAGACTTTATTATTGATTTTTTTAAGAGCTTTTGAGCTTATATTGCATTTTAAGATCTTAAACTCAACTCCACTTGTTATTTTGAGCTTAAGCCCACTAAAGGCCTTAAGATAAGTCTAATTTCTATAGGATTCAGATCTGGTTCTTTTCATTTATTGGGCTCTTAATCATATTTCTAAGACCTTAATCATTAATTAAGATAGTTTAGGCCTAATTTACATTCTAAGACCCTAAACTTGATTCTAACTTATTCCAATGGGCAAAATATCCTAATAAGTCCACTAAATAACCCATTTTACTAAGTAATCTAGATCTAGTTCATTTCATTAATGGGGTTTCTAACACTATTCCTAAGGTCTTAATCACCAATTTAACTAATTTAAGCCATTAACCCATCATTACCCTACTTAACTTAATTAATTATACCTTAAATCATACTTAACACTAATTAATCATGTCATTACACTAATTAATCGAAATTTACATCTCATTAAGTCCATCAATAGTAGCGCCCAAGTAAGGGTTTTCTAAGATTTCTTCAACTCCATCTATTCAACACTTATTCTAAAGTTTTTTTTTTTTTTTTTTTTGTTGTTAACCACATTTCTACTTGTTTTAAGCTAATAATATCACATAATATAGTGAAAATAAGATGGATACATAACATGGAGGGGGTAGCATGGATGGTACTTAAGGTTTCATGAAGTCTTATCAACATCTTTTCAAGTTATCTACATAAAACTACCTCCTATACTTTTAGAATATACGTAACAAACTAGCTAAGTACATGAATAAATGTGTAATTATAAGGTTCTAAAATGAAATAGTATTTCTAATCTTAAACTCTCAAGATATCATAGGTAAAACTAGTGTAAATAAAAAACTTAAGTTATGTGAGTTTTACGTTAAACTAGTTTGCACGAGCTCTAACTTTTTCACTTAAAAACAAAGTCGAAACATGCTCCTTTAGAAGAGAAGATTTGTCATTAAGGAAATAGTGTGTGTATGTGTGTGTGTGTGTGTGTGTGTGTGTGTGTGACATTTTGGTGGTGGTGGCTTATAATTTGGTAGCGTGTGGTGGTGGAAAATAAAAAAAGTATCGATGTGCATGGAGGGGTCTAACAATTCCTTTTATTTTCTCCTATTTTTCCTTTAGTTTTTATTTAAGTTTCTTAAGAGTATTTCCAATGGTTTTCTAAGAGTGAAGAATGGTGTTAAATGAGAATTTTAGAGGGGTAAAATGACAGATAGTGAAGGTAAATTAAGAAGGACAATAAATTGCTATTTTGGGATAAGGATATATGGTCCCCTCTTCGTACTGTTATACTTTATTTGCTTTTTGCCAAATAAGGGAAGATCTTGTCTCTTTAAGGACAAATGTCCTTTAATTCCCAATAAATCCTTTGTCTTTTGTTCTTAAGTGAGTTTGACTTGCTACTAATTAAGATACAACGAAAGTTTGATAAATAGATTAAAGGGTAATTAAGTTAATTAATTACGATTATACTTAACTAAGTAATTTAAGCCTAATTAGGGTATAACTAGGGTCTTGCCATATTTTATCATTTTAATTAAGTTCATTTACCTATATTACTTTGTTCATTATAGTCCTTTATTATTTAAGACCGATTAGGGTTTTCGACCCTCATACAAGGTTGGCAATTTAGGGTTTCCTAATTATTGGAGAAATTATTTGTAATTAGCGAATAGTTTAGGGATATACTTAGGGTTTATTAATTGAATTAGGGTTTTGCACTTCCAATTGAGGTTTTATTTAGTCTATTGATATTTTCCAATCATTTTAAGGTTTCTCGCATATTAGGGATTTTAAGGTTTTATGCATACGATTAAGGTTTTAGGGTTTTACTCTCTTTAAGATTTTTCGACTTATTACTTAGGGTTTGTGACTTATTATTTAGGGTCAAATCATTTAATTTATGGATTTTATTATTGTATCATTCATTATTATATCTTGAGCGATTCGAGGATTACTTATTAACTCCTGTATCTGACTTTGAGTTCAGATCCAAAAGTTTGTAAGGTTCTTATTATCTCCCCAAGTATAACATTAGCATTACTAAGGAGATATTCTTATATAATTCATTTGGATTTATACGATTAATTGCTCTTGACTTATAGTCAATTATGATGTAAAACTCAATCAGCAAACTAAGGTGTAATTAAGTTTCTTAATTTTAATTACTTGTACACTTGATATTAATTAGGTACAATTTAGGGCTTAATGTGCCAAATTAAGTTAGTCAAGCCCGTTAAGCCATCTTATTTAATTAGTTTAAGGAATTAAGACAATTATTGCTGTTTGAATACGTTTTAGAGGATAGATTAGGGTTTTAGAGCAATTAAGTGATTGTTTTACTATTTAATTAAATCACAATAGATGGATTAGGGTTTTCGACAATAGACCAGGGTTTTACAATCATTTTAAAGGTTTACACGTATTAGAGTCCAATCAGGATTTTATTGTTCAAAGGTTTATTTAAAAGTTATAATATTTGTTTTAAGGTTTTGAGTTCATTGTTATGATTATTTATATCAATATTCATTTTTGGCTTAGCTTATCCTTTATTGATTTCAAAGAGCTCCCATAGGCTTCGACTATCGATCTCTTTCTCATTAGGGTTTTGGGTTAGTTTCATTAGATTAAGTTGACTTTGAGAGTTAACATTAGTTATTGGCATTTGTTTATAAGATTTTAGGGCTTTGAGTATAAGGGCCAAACTAGGCTACGACTAACATTTAGGGTTTTAGGAGTTTAAGTTTAGGTTTTTGAGAATAGTCTCACAAGTTTAAGGTCAGTTACCTTGCCAACGTTAAGGGTATCTTTCGAAAGAACTGATTAACTTCCAGCCTTTATTATAGGAAATTTGAGGGGTTCATACATTCCTTCCTTTAACTTTTCCTTTAGTTTTTAAGCATTGACTCTCCCTTTTTTTCCTTTGAGTTCTTTTTTTTTAACATGAAAATTTTTCAAATTTAGATAATTTATTTCTTTAAATTGTTTGTTTTCTTATATTACTAGTGCATTATAGTTTTTTTCTCAGTCGTATCCCATTTCCAACCATTCTACATCCTTATAGTCTACTTATTTGAAGATAATAAAGATCCCTTATCATGCGCCGAAGTAAGAGAGTCGTAACAATACCATTGTACAAACCATTATAGGATAGAAGTTAACACTTCAACCACTATTTTAGACCCAATTTATATAAGGCGTCCATGACTAACCCATTTTGAATAAACAATTCATAAATAAACATGTTATTTATCTATGAAATTATGAAGAATACATATTTACTCTAAAATAATATGAGTATATTACAAAATTTAATAGCCTAATCATAATCTACTTGAGAAATACATAAATTACTACCAAAAGTTTAAAAAATAAAATTTAAACTTGTGAGTGTATCAAATCCTCAGTTTTATATCCTTATTCTCCAAGATCCAGTAATTGCTAACTTTAAAGTAGTTATATAGCCGCTTCTTAGCTAGCACCCATAATAATATCTATAGGAATATAAGCAACCAATCATAGAAGACTTAAAACTATATGCTAAAGTCAAACAAAGTTATCAACTAAATTAGTTATATGTAATGCATGTATAAGCAAATACCATCACACGATATTATCCAGTTATGCAATAGCTCACGACAGGGTTAAGGAGTTTCCATGTTATACAACAACTTACGATTAAACCTAGGCTTGTGCAGTGAAATCACTACTGCTCCCACGACTATCTTTGAACCATTGACTTCACCCTTACTGTGACCTCCTCACCTGTCACTTAGTTCGACTAAAGATGAAGAAGGGACCCGTTATGCTTTCCAACGCTATCCCTTTTGAAGGAGTTGATATTTGATTAGAGAACCTTAATGTTTCCATTAATGGGTTACTATACAGGTTCAATTTAAAATTATAAGTTATATATTTAGTTAAATCCAGTTTAAAGTGTTTAATCATTTCAAATAAATCATACAATTACAAACTAGAGCAGTAAACCAGAATCATATCATCAAACTTAAAAGCAAGTAGATATAGGCATGCGTACAGTCAACTATCTAATAAACACATTTAAGTATAATTTCAAGTCTCCAAGTACTACAAACCAGTACTCAAAAATACAGTAACATATTAATCCCAACTTACTTGGACTCTTTACTTGTTCACTCAAGGTATGACTTGCACAAGCCATTACCGCAAATCTCTATAATACAAATATTGTTTTAGTACGTATATAACTATCTTATATAAACTTTAGTCTGTAGTTCTTTTACGTTATCTTTAGTTTAGGGTTTTTCTTCATTTAGTTGTCTAATTCTAAGTCCCTTACAATGATCCTTATTTTAAGCTAAGTTTTGTTTCAACTTCTAAGTCAATGTCTAATCCAACTTCTAATTATAGTTTTATTCACAAGTTTTAAACCAGCCATTAATCCCTTGTTACAAGTATAAGGATTTCTAAATTAGTTTCTAATTTGACTTTTGATTATGATCTTTATATGTAACCTTAAGAATTCCTTCCAAATCAATATGGAAAATTCATCTAACTATATTCAAGTATCTTAAATCTCTATTTAGCTTTAAGTTCATATTTCGGTCAGTACGATATATTATATTCCTCATTTAAATACTGAATTTACTCTCAATATAAGAAATTTTATATTTTTCATATAAACACCTAAATTTAAGTTTCCTACCAAATTTATTATATATTTCTATTATTATTATAATATCAATTTTAACCTAATATTTTTCTATTCATTAATTTCTTATACTCACATAGTACACATTATTACCTAATATTTACATACACATTTAATATTCCCATCACTTCAAATATCATTTCTCAACATCAACTAATATAACAAAATATCTAAATTTATCCCAAATCAGAATTTATACCTAATTTACCCTAAATCAAAATATTAGCTTATTTATACCTTCTTACCCTTTATTTATCACATATTATACATAATACATACTTCTAATACTACAAATAACATACTACATTAGTACTTAACATTCTAAAACATCTAATTACATACTAAATTACAATTTTACCAAATTAACATTAAATTACAAAATTAAGCCCAAATAGTGTCTTTTATGCATGATTTTAGGGCCTAAAAATTAAGTAAAAATATAGAAAATTAAATTTAAGAAAAAATCTTCATAGATAACCTACACAAAAATTTTGAAGTCAATATTATATCTTTAAGGTTTTTTATTTCAATATTAAAAACTAGCTCGAATTTAGTCATTTTTTAAGAACAGTATATCCCAAGCCCTAATTTTATCAAATTAATATTTTTTCCTAAATCCGCATACAAAAATATTCCAAAATACCAAATTTTATAATTTTCCATAACTATTTATCATTTTTAATAAATTAACAAAAATTGGGAAGGAAATTAGAACTCATTGACGTCGCCAACTCCAACCATGATAGACTCATTAGCTGGTCTAGGTACTGCCACCACCATCTAGTGATGGTAGCCATCCACTCCTAGGTGGTAGTCAAGTATTGGTTTCCTTCTAAAGCCCTATTTGCACTAGATTTTATTATTTTTTTCTAAAAATTCCCTCTCCTCTCTTCTTAAGCTCTCTCTATTTTTTCCTAAACTCACAACTAACTGAAATGATCTTTGGTTGAGTTGATCTGAATTTATAATAGTGTTTTAGGGTTTATCTTGATTTATTTTGTACCAAGTGTTCCTTATCTCTTTCTTTTTTATTTTCTATTTGTTTCATTTTTATTGGTTGATTTTGTTTCTTTACTCTATAGCATGCCATACACCATTTCTAGGCCATTCTACACTTTTTCTAATTTTTTTATAATTTTCATTAATTATTTAGCATTATTTTAGTATATTTCAGGTATTTTAAATAATTTCGCGTATTTTTACCTATACATGAATACATATATGGTACAAAAAATACTTCTAAATATTATTTAAGTTATTTTATGATCTTTAGTGTATATATAATTTATCTCTATTGATTTGTTAATTATCAGAACTCATTTTACGCATTTTCGATAAATAATGGGAAATTTACATATAATTCAATATTATATTATTTAATTATTTATTTTCCTAAATTCAGATTCACAGAATCACTTTTACTAATATTCTTAACTTCATTATAAAATTTAGGCTTAATCGAATAATTTATTCAATCACTCTAAACTTTACAAATCAAACACCGAACACTAGATTGAGAGACTTACATTCCCGAATACATCTTATGTAACATCTAGGAAATTCAAGTCAAACATAAAATAAAAAGAAAAAAACCCATTAAATAAAACACAAGTGATTGCTAAGCTAGAATTTATACTTACTTATAAGTTTAAATTGACTAAGTAAATATTTAGCTTAATTGTTGTTTGTTACTTGCATATGGTTTAATCTAAGGGCTCAAAGTAGTAGATCCTTAAGAGGCAACCCCGATAATCTTTACAAGGTGTTGTCCTTAGTAAAGTCTTGCTTAGAAATAATTAAGGGTAGATTTAAGTGAAAATAAATAGGGCCCAAAGTAGTACGCCTAAACGTTAGGTTGTTATAGATGAGGCACATAGTGGTACTCCCAATATAGGTTGTAAAGGTGTTGAACCTAAGGTTCATTATTTGATTTTGATAAGAACAAAACAAAAGGTATATATCTAAACATGTTTTTGAAGAGAACAAAAACAAATGGATAATTAAACTAAGTATTATTTGATTATTTTGAGATAATTGAATAAGTTCAATCAGCTTGCTTAATGATTAAATATATCAATTATCTCTACAAGAAATTTAATCTTTTGAAGTGATGATCAAATGATCCTGAAGTTATATTGCAAAGAGTATTCGTTTGTTATGTGTTAAAAGAATTTTCAGGTGATATTTAGTCTACCGGGTTGATGGCTTAAGGAAGAACTAAGCTGATAGTATAAAGCCTTGGAAAACGCAAAGAAAAGCTCACTAACTTGGAAGAACCGGCTTGCCGGTTCACTTACTAATACAGTAATTTTTACTGGCTTGCCAATAGTTCAAAGTACCGGCATGCCGGTAAGTCAAATTCAACTAGTCATTAGAGCATTGAATGCATTGTAACAGGAAGAAATGAATGGGATAATATAAATGCTTAACAACCTGACCAAGGACAGTAGAGAACTGATCTTTTGCTGCAATATTTCAACATTCTCTTGTATTCTTGTTGTCGATAATTCTTCTTGTCTCTTGTACCATAAATTACTAATATTTGGGGAGATTTGAAGTGTAGTGCTTGTGAGCTATTAGTTGCAAGTATTGAGTGTTAAAAGCACTATATCAATAATTCTTAAGATTGAGTTTTTGTATTGTGAGTTGAGATTGAGTGTTGTGTTGAGAGTTGAGATTGTGTTTTGTGTTGAGAGTTATGGGTGTGAAACTTGTGTAATCAAGTTTGTATTTGTGTAGCTCTTGGAGCTTAGATTGAGAAATCAATAAAGTGGTGTAAAGTCTTTAGTTGGAGGTATTGTATATTTGTGGAGACTAGTGGGCGGTCCGAACTCCACATTATATCCGAGCTTAATCTTCTTTATCCCTATCTTTTTTAATTTTCGCACTTATTATTATTCTATTATTGTTTTGATTACTCTTATTATTGCATTTAGTTGTTTATATAGGAAAAGAATTGCAATTCTTAAACTCAATTCACCACCACCCCCCCTTTTAAAGTTCATATTATGTGTATTTCTTTTTTGTGAATTGTTAGTCATTATATCTTGTGATTATTACTGGATATTTTGAATTATTTTGGAGAATCTTCTTATGTTATACTCATACTTTGGATAAAATAGATGTATTAAAAGTCTCGGTAAAGGTAATACAATAAATCACTTTGAAAAAAGTAAATGTGTATACATAGTTTAAGAACATATTTAAATGGTATAGCAATTTAACTCTCTTACCCTATAAGAGCTAATAATACATTAAGAAATAATAGGTTTATAAATTTAAGGATATAGATTCCTACTAATAGACTCCTTTGGAACCCTTAATAATTAATGATTGATAAAATAGGAATCATAATAATGACCAAATAATAAATATAGAATAAGAATATTTATAACATTAAGGTAACTATTAAGTAATTGTAAAGACGCTGATTGGTCCTAAAAATAATAAAAACATTGATTATGAGTAATAAAACAATATAATAATCATGTGCTCATAAACCCTTAGGACGAGTCATTGATTAAACAAATTAAAGACACACAAAATCAATAGTTGATAAATAAAAAAGAAGAAATAAGTAATAATTATTCTTAATTAAGCACGGTAACATGATGGGATACGAAATTGTATTACTAAAAAAGGAAATAGAAATAGAAATAGAGATAGAGAAATTTAAACTATAAAAACAAGAAAGGTTGACCGTGACATCTACATGATCAACTATAATACCTAAATTACTTGTTAAACTATTTAAGATCATTAAAGTGGAATAATAACAAAATAGTCATATATAATTCAAGCTTCAAAATGCAAGTAAAGTCAGTCAACACTATTTTCCTTAATAAATGGTAACGTTTCCATGGTGATCATAATTAAACATTAAAACAATATTAACATTAATTATTGGATACTTCAAAGTAGAACAATAACAAAATAGTCATATATAATTCAAGCTTCAAAATATAAGTAAAGTCAATCAACACTATCTTTCCTAATAAATGGCAACGCCATGGTGACCATAATTAAACATTAAAACAGTATTAACATTAATTATTGGATACTTCAAAGAATGAATATTGTCTAACTATATCCTTATAACGAGAAGTAACACAATAATAAAATAATAGCTAATTAACAATAATGATATCCCAAATAATATAATAATAATTATAATGATAATAATAACAACTCTCAAGAATATGACGACAACCGACATAAAAATGGTAATAATAATAGAAAGACCTCTACACATGAAATTACTGCACTAAAATTTCCACAATAAATGGTAACACAAATACTAAAAAGGATACAAAAAGACATGAAATTCCTATACTCATAACTAATAAATCGAACTTTTTGCAAAAAGTCCCAATAAACATGGGATGAATATAAGAAAGATATAATGAGCTAAAGTGTATAATTGAAAGGAAACAGAAAAGGACTGAATGTTCTGCATGCATTTTAGCACGTATACATATGAGTTGGGATGGCGAGTCTATGTCTCTCTTTATTTTGATTTGTGCCATCTTATGTCTATTAAGTCTTGTAACTTGTCCTCTCTTGTCCTATTGTATCATGTTGAGTCAATTTGAGTCGTCTTATATTCTGGTCATCTCCAATTTAGTATTAGTAGAATTCACCAGCTCTTTTTGTACAAGTGATTATGTTAGATGACATGGAATATTAGTTCTATAATACCAAAAAAAAAAAAGAGATTAAAGAAACATAATCATAGAAAGAAATAAACATAACAACAAATAAGTCAATTAACGTATAACCTAATCAATAAGCAAAGAATAACTAATTATACATGAAACAAATTTCTAAATCATCTTTAATATCTATTACAACAACCCCTACAAAAGAAAAGTACATTTTATAAAGTGAGTAATAAATAAGAAAATGTATTGAATTGTTGAATAACAAATCAAATTAAGAATACTTAAACCATGAGGACATGATTTAAATAATTAAACAATAATAGTAGGTCTTCCTCAATAAGATGTAGTGTAAGGAACAAAGAATAGCTTCAAACCGGAATTCGAGAGAAATTTGAGAATAAATAAAGGAAAATCTAATGATTATAATTAAAGATATAAAATCTGAATCTTGGAAAAATTTTTGGAGCCTTGTCAAATAATTAAAATAAGGAGAATGAAGGAAAAATTTTTAGATAGAGGCTAGGAGATAAGCTTTGTATTTGTTATTCTTAGGAGATTACTATGATCTGGTAGCAATAGAAAATGGATTAAAAAAAAAAAAAAGAGCTACTCTTTGAATAAAATGGATTACGAGATTAAAATAGCATAAATATGAAATAGAATAGAGTTATAAGAAGTGTTGTGGTTATGGTTCATGTTGGTATAAGGTGGAGAGGAAAAGACTTAAAGTTTAATGTGTTTAAGAGAAATGGACTAATTTTTTGTTCAATCATCTATTGGTAGTGCTATAACCATAACTAATAAATGGAATGCAATGGTTTATTAAAGTAAGAATCAAATTTTAAGATTATGAAAAATAATAAAGTTAAAGGTCATTGAATAAATAAGAGTAGTAGAGTCATTAGTTGTTGATCTAGTGAAAGAATTTGGAAACCTGAATTTCAAATAGAGGATTTACAAAATAAATAGAATAAGGAAGTTGGAGAAAAAAAATTTGTAGATAGGAGTTGAATTGATATAAATTATGAATGTTATTTTGACATATATTAATTATAGCCCAGTGGTCTTAAGAAAGTCATCTATAAATTCTTCAAGTCAAAGTGGATTAATGATCAATATGTGACAAAAGTATGAATATGAAGGGAGAGCGGTTTGACATAAGATGATTGAAACTTTGTGGTTAAAATATAATCGGAGTAGCGTAGTGAAAAAGATGAGATAAAGGTGAAACTTTATATAATTGAAGAATTATGAACATTAATAAGAGATTATGCGTATAACACAAAACTATTTCATTGAGAGACTAATAGCAAACTTAGGTAAGATCTTATAAGAGAGTAGGTACTTGGAGACAAAAGGATAAATCATGAGAATAAAAGTGATCGGGTATGTTAGGGTCAAAAGAGCAGCATATAGCAAAGGAAAATTTTATAAAAGTACTAGACAAGAAAGCATATAGTGGATTTAAGAAAATTTAAGTAATTTAATAAGATAGAAAAATTCTAAAGAGATGTTAAAAAGAAAGAGCTAATATTGGGGTCAAGAGAAAGACAATTGCAAATACATAACTTAAGCAGTGAAAATGTGGTATGGAATGAAAACATGGACAAAAGGAAGTAGTTGGCAGTTGGAGAGGTAGTAGTTATAATATTTAGAATATTAAGTGTTGATCTTGATGATAGTTGAGAAGATAATGAAGTAAGAAGATAAGATAAGGTAATTAGAAGTAAGTGGAAAGTAATTGCTAAGGGAAACTTTAGAATGGTTACCATCAAAAGTTGGAAGAAATATATGATGATTGTGAAATGGGATAAAGCTGATAGAAGTATCTAAACTTAAAATTTTTCATTTTAGTACTCAAACTTTTTAATGAGATAGATTAGTATATTTGTTATAATAGTCTTTACAAAGAATACTTATTTGTTTTGGTTTAAAAAATTAAAGTACCAAAATAAAATAAAAAAAAATAAAGTTTAAGCACTAAATGAAAATAAAATGAAAGTTAATACACTTATGTTATTATTTTATCATTTTATAATAACAACTGTTATAATAGAAATACTAATTTGTTTTATTTAAAAAGTTGGAAGTACTAAAATGAATAAGTTTATAGTTTAGGTACTAAAATGGAAAAATATGAAAATTTAAATACTCGTACCAGCTTTATCCCATTGCAAAATAAATAAAATTTTTAAATGGAAGTTGTGAGGAAGCATAGCCATCAATACTTGAAAATTATAGCTATTATAAAGTAGTGAGACTAAAGAAGTAGCATACTCAAACTATAATCCGTATGATAAAAAGAATCAGGTCAAAGTAAAATAACAAAAGACGTGATAAAGGAAAAACCTCAAGTAATTAAAGACTCATGAATGAAAATGGGAGACTTGAGGATAACAGGTAACGGTTTCGTAAGTGATTTTGCCATGGGATAGATAATCGGATATGAAAAGGCAATAGTCAAGTAAGCTAATGCATAGATAAGCATTTTATTTGGAAGTCGAAGAAGATTACGAAAACAAGTATACAAAGCCACCCTAGAGTTCAAGAAATTTTCAAGGATAAAAATTTCTTTAAGGGGGTTAAGATGTAACACCCATAAAATTCAAGTCAAACATAAAATAAAAAGAACAAAACTCATTAAATAAAAGACAAGGTGGCATAGTAATTTAATAACTTAAGTGGAGGGCATAATATGAATTACAAAAGGTTAGGGTTACATTGTTGACCTAACTTTAAAAGCTTCTATATACCGTTACCATAGACACAAATCGGCAACATAGAGAAAAAGCTACTCTCTAATCAACTGAGCAACCTGACACCAAACTCGTAACAATAAGGCTTTTTCTGCAAGACTTTATTAGATTTTGTTAGATAACCGCAACCTTAATCTCGTATTACTCACGGTGTAAGGAGAAGTACGAAGAAGATGAAACCGTAAAACTTATGGCAAACCACAAAAGGAGATTGTTGGTAAGCATGATGTTTATGGTTAAGTATAGGATTGAATATAAAAGTATGTTTTTGATTTTGAAGGTAACAAATTTTTTGTTGGATTGGAAGAATTCAAAGGGTCTCTCATTTTAGTGTTTTATATACAAAAGGTAATGTAACCCATTCCTCGCGATCTTTTATTTATTTATTTTTTTTTTTGCAGTAAATCTGCAATTTTAATGTATTATGGAGTTATTGAGGCATAGATTGATGAATTTTGAAAGGGAATTTTAGTGTTTTGGGTTAAAGATTGAGATTAGAGATTGGATTTAGGTTATAGAATATTGTTTTTAGAGAAAAAAGAGGAAAAAAATATTGAGAGCCAATAACACAACTGAAAACTATAGGCATAGTCTTAGACCATGTTCTTTTAGTAAAAGTTAAACGTAAGAAAAATTTCGAGAAAAATTCAAGACAATAAGATTATGGCTAAGGTTTACGGTCATGATTAAGATTGTAAAGTTTCTAAAGAGAAATACGACCGAAGTACATAGCCATGGTTTAAGGGTGTAGTCATGTGTTTTGGATTTTATAAGCCCTAAAGCTAAGCTAAATGACCGTAGAATTGAATTTAATATATAAAGTTTAAAACGATCGATTAAAGAATACGATCGAAACTAAATTATAAACTATAAATAGAAATATTAGTAAAAATGATCTCGTAAACTTGAATTTAAGAAAATAAGTAATAAAATAGGAGACTATAAAATTTTCAAATTTTAAGTATAATAATTGTTAATTATTGAAAAAACGAAAAGTATAATCTAATAACTAATAAATTACTAGAGATAGATTATATGTATACTAAAAATCATAGAATGACCTAAATAATAATTAGGAATATTCACATGTGCCCCACATGTATTTACGTGTAGATAAATATACGCGAAATTACTTAAATTGGCTAAAAACTTATTAAATAATTAAATAAAATTATTAATTAATTAAGAAAAAATTAGAGGAATAGGGAACAATGTAGATTTGGTCGTGGCAAGTCAGGAATTGAAGAAGAAAAATTAACCAATCAAAATTAAGCAACACAAAAGGCAAAAATTAAGGGATTTTGGGCAATGTCTTATCCAATTAAATGCATAATAATTACTACAAAGCTCTATAAATAGGGAAAAAAATTATTGAGCTCCTTTAGACAATTAGAAGTTAGAAAAAATTGGGAGCATCGAAATTGGAAGAGAAAAATTTGAGTTAGGAAAAAAAATAAGAAAATTATATAGTAAGGGCTAGTGAACCAAACCCACACACCACTACCACTTGGGACCGAGTCACCACTACCACCCCACTCTAGGCCCACCGTTTAGACCAGCTGACACACCTGGACCGGTGTTGGAAGCCCAAAAGTCATTGAACCGAGTGAGTCTCTTATCTGCTCCGATTTTGTATAATTTCTTAAAATTATTTATTTTGCCCAAAAAATTATGAAATTTATTATTCTAAGGTTTTATTAGATTTATATTTAGGGAAAAATAGTGATTAAGTTTAATCACGTCTGAAAATATAGGATTCTTAATAAATTAAGCAAAACCGAGCATAATTAGAACTAGAAATAAATAAGCTTAGAAGTATAGTTTGGAGCTCAAATTTTTTCTGTAGAATGCTTAATAATATAGAACAATGCTATGAAGCCATTTTTTTAAATTTAATTTTCAAAATTTTTAAGTAAATTTTTAGCTCTAAAATGATGGAAAAATTGGGTAATTTTGGGTTAATTAGGTGATTAAGTAATTAATTACTGATTTAGATAGTAATTAGATATTTAGGGATGTTAATCTCTGATGTGGAAACCTAATCATAGCCTTTGGAGTATTAAGTGTAATTAATATAGGAATTAGGTAGTAATTGTAGGAAATTAGAAATATGTGGAATTAGAAATTTAATAAATATGAAAAATAAGGGTTATTTAGATAATATAATAATAAAAATCAAAATATAATAAATCTGAAATAAAATTTAATTATAGGTAATTGTATAAAAAAATGTAAGATTTTCTTACATTGGGAATAAATCTAGTACCCCAATTAGGATTAGCGTGTATCAAACAGTTTAGAACACTAAATTAAGACCCAATATGATATTAGAATACTTGAGCTTAATTTGATTAATTTGACATTAGGATTCGAGCATATTTAAGATTCCAGAATCAAACTAGAATTTAATTTAGAAACCGAACTTCGAACTAAGGTAGAATAAATCATTAATAAATAATAGGTATACATGCAGAAAAGAGTTAAATTATAACTTAGAATATGAATTATTAAAGTATAAGTACTAAAAAGACCTATTTGTATTATAGGATACCTACAGACGAATCGGCTTGCAATTAAGTGATCGGACGACTAAGAATTTCTAGGTAAGTTGGGTTATTATTTACTGTATTAGAGTACTATTTTATGGTACTCAGAGACTTAGGATTGTGTATGATTGTGATTGTAAGTAGTTTACGCATGTGTTTGAGTATTTGAATTCGGGATGAAATTTGTAATGTGATTGATTTTGTATTATGACTGGATTGGTGTGAAATTATTTGAACACCCTAAATGAAATTTAATCTTATTTGACCATAATAACCTAAATTATCATGCATTGCAACCATTTAAGGGATCATTAGGGTTCTCCAACCAAACACCGATACCTTCGATAAAAATAACGCTGGATAGCAATTGGTCTTTTTGCCATCCTTAACCAAACTAAGTGACAAGAGAGGAGGTTGTAGTGAGGATGAGGGCATTGGTACGAAGGATAGTCTTAGGAGGAGCAGTGTCTTCATTGCACAAATCTGGGTTTGGTTGTGAGCTATTACATAATATGAAAACTCCTCAACCCGGATTAGAGCGGGTGAAATTTCTCTGATTTCACAACAGACCGGATTACGTTATGTAATGACACTTGCTTGTTTCTTTGCATGAAAATAATTGCTTGATAATCTTATTTGTGTTTGTATACATTCATGAGTCTCTAATTCAACTTACCGAGCTATAGTTGCCCATACCCCGTAAAGATCCTTTTGTAGGTCTTGATTTCTGAATACTTCAAGTATTATGTCGCCTTACAATTATCTAGAGGTTAGTTCTTTTGAAGCCTGGGGTGTAAGGATCAATTCACTTAGCAGTGGATGTGTAGCTAAAGTGTCCTTTATAGTTTAAAAATGAAAGACTAATAGTCGTTATATAAATTAATGAACCATTATGTTTAAGTAGAGTTTCGTAGGAAGTTTTATGAGCTTTACATATAATTATGTATGTTGATTAAAAATTTATGGTAATTACGGTAATTTTAGCTAAACACGTAATTGGACTGTTTACTTTAAAGCTTAGAGTCATCGACGCTTTGTGTAGATCATATCTATGGTAGGTACTGTGAGGCTAATTATTATTATAGAATAGTTTATATAGTAGGACTATTGCCACTTTGTAACTTTGGGGCGTAATAGATTCTACAAAGGATCACAAGTGTAATCCCCAATCATGGTCCTTATAGTCGCTTTTCTACCTTTCTAACCTAAGTTTAGTTCTTTTTGGTATAGGATTCCTATATAAAACTTTTAGAAAGCCTATAATGAGATGTAGATTGTTACTAAAGCAAACTTTATTTATCTTTTCGTCACATATTATTTTTTTAAAGATATAATATATCAAGTTCTTTCATCAAACTCTAGATACGTAACACTTGGTTATTGTATATGCGATTGCTAGGCTAAAATTTACACTTGCTTATAAGCTTAAATTGACTAACTATATATCTAGCTTAATTGTTGTTTATTGCTCGTATGTAGCTTAGCCTAGGGGTCAATGGTAACTAATCTTTAGGGGACAACCTTGATAATCCTTGCAAAGCTTTGTCCTTAATGGAGTCTCACTTGCAAATAATTTGGGGTAGATATATATGGAAATAGATAGCGCCCGAAGTGGCATATCTAAATGTTAGATTATTGTAGATGAAGCTTATAGTAACATGGCCAACATAGGCTGTAGAGGGGTACATAGCGGCACACCTAACCGTAGGTTGTAGAGGGATCCAAAGAGGTACGTCCAATCATTAGGATGATTAGTTGGTCCATGTTATAACTAGTGTTATGAAGACCTCCATTATGTAATGTGAGATTTGATAATTTTAAGATAATTAAATTATTGTGTATGGTTTACTTGTTTGCATTTAAATGCATGTGAATATATTTTTGTATGCTTGCTTACGTGCATGTGTATATGTGTTACATATTGAGCTTCAACTCACTCTTTAAGTTTTTCCTAGATCATGAATTGTAGTTGCACCAGTTAACTTCAACAAATAATGGAGATACCTATTATTGCTTTTAGGATGTGAAGTGCGATAATTACATATGATATTGAAGAATGTCTAAAAAGATTTGATAACTAGAATCTTAGCCTTATGTGGTATTAACTATTGTTTAGAAATAAATTATTCTTATTTAGAAGGAATTATTATTTTATTTGAGGAATTTAAATTTATAAAAATAATTGGAGACTATCATTGGAATATTTTTTGAGGTGATAGTTAATTGTGCACCTGAAGTATCATTAGAAGATTAAGAACACGTGATAGTGTGACGTCCTAAGTTTTAGGACGTTACATCTTATTACCTTGTTTGTTGTGAAATTGATTCGATTTTTTTTTTTATTTTTGATGAATTTTCTATTCCCTCTTTAAAGGAATGGTTATTTACTTACATAAGATAGAATTTTTTATTCCCTTTCCATAAGGAATAAGAAATTTAATTTATGAATAGTTATACCTTCACTTAATTTGAAAAGTTATGAAAAATTACATGAAGTAAATACTAAAATACAAATTTATACTTGATTTGTGCTAATAGTCATTCATAAGGTATAATTATGAATGTAAACAAGCTATTATTAGTTGTCAATCCTAACTATTTTATTCTGGAAAGTAAACAAGCTATTGGTTTTTTATGATCATTTAATTATAGGCACCAATGATCTTTATCTTCATTACTCAGTGATAGTAGAGGTGCTCATCCTTTTAGTTTAGTATAAGGGGGTGTTTTGTACAAATCACAAACCAATAGGTTGCATACTTCCCATATTAATACAATGTTTAGGTCAAATTGTCTCCTAAATCGGCTTATACAAAGTCGCCTGATAACAGGACTTGTTTGCATAAGCAATTATGGCTAGTGACTTCTATCCTCTCATGCTTAAAAACCACGAAAAGCAAGTTATTGTTAGGATGAATGACTTAGTTTGAGTTTTGTGATGTTATACATCAAGTTTGGAACTTTTTTTGGTGTTTAGGGTTCCAAATCCAATGTAGACTTTTTTTCATCTAGGTTCGTTCAATTTTGACTTCAAGCCTCATGGGAGAGAAATAGAAATGAAAAAGAAGGTTCTTGTAAAGTGAACTAGCAAGGAGATAAGAAAGTGAAATATAGAGGCATTATGTTATTCCCTTTAGGAGTTCTTCATGAGATGGAAAATTAGTACTAGAAGATGCTTAAAGGAGTACAAAGAGCAAGTGCAAGTGATGATCTCTGCAATTTGTATACCTTTTTAAATGTTAAAAATTGTTCACTTTTTCAATAAACCAAATCAACAAAAAATAACAAAGTATATATGTCGTAGATAATCTTAAGTTTGTCGAGAAAGTATAGCTAGCTCTAATAATATATGGTAAGCATAGAATAAGCAAATAGCTTAGGGTATAGAACCTCTTTTATTTGATATTTTTCTAATCAAGTTATATAAAAAATAATTATGTGAGTCTTTTTTTTTTTTTTTAGTTTTGATGTAATTTTCAATTTAAAGTAATAGAATTTTTTCACTTTTTTTGTTAATATTACTTAAATGGCTTTAAATATTATGGATAAATGTTACATTTGAAATCTAAACTTTTCTCATTTGTACATTAACTACCTAAAGATTAGAAGTATTAATATGTTACCTACAAATTTTTCAACGTCATTTATAGTACCTAAATAGTTAATTGCAAAAAGATCAAAGTTCAAGTAATTAATTACAAATATAGGCAAAGTTCAAATAGTTAATTAAAATCAACAAGATTCAAGTGATGAATAGATACTTTTAAATTTCAAGTAATTAGTTATAAAAATGTATAAAATTCATGTACAAATGTGGTATTTACCTAAATATTATATATATGGCAAAATATATGCATGTTAACGCATGATTGAAAATCGGCAAGATTCAAATAACAAATAGATACTTTTAAATTTTAGGTAGTTAGTTGTGAAAATGTGTAAAATTTATGTACAAATGTGATATTTATCTAAATATTTTTCATATAGCAAAATATATACACATTAACACATGATTGACTTAAAACCTTACCAAGATAACTATAACCAATAGTGTTAGCTAAGGTAGTAACATAGACTTGCAAAATTTTAATTGGTTATTAAAATTGACAAATGAAAAGGACAGAGAGTTAATTGAAAATTAGTCAATGTTCAAACATCAAATGTAATATTATCGTCAATGTTAAGACATTAAATGTAACATTGTTTTAAGATTTAAAGTGTACAAGGTGTACTTGCTTCATATATAGCAAATATGCAATTTTTGCTTTTTGGCTCATAAGTATCCCTTGAACCTCATTTTATATTATTAAATCATAGTACAATTTAAATGATCAAATTTACATATATGTAAAAAATGGATAAGAAACAAGAATGATACATGATTTTAGGATTTTAGATGAAAATGGAGTTTCAAAACCAAACCTAATCTTATAAATTGGCTTTTTGTCCCTTCAATGTATGTCATGCTCTAAGTGTCTATATTGTAATAGTCTCACCATATATACTAATGGCCGATGCTGGCATAGAGTCTATAGCTACCATAATATACCATTGATATACACGAGACTTCACAATCGAGCTAGCAGCATTTAGTGAAAGAGAAGTATGTCCACTAATAATCTTGAAGAATAATGCCTTCTTTACCTTGAAATTCTTATTTCAATTGCTTAACAAAGTGGTTTATCGGCTTTTGTTGATTAAATCTCACTTAGTGTTCCCATCTCAATTTTTTATAGAGTTAACTTAGAAGAGAATAATTGTAGGGATATGAGCGAAACCACGTACTCAGTAAGTGGCAAGAGATAAGCATTATACGTACATAAGCAAAACAAGTAAATACTTTTAGAGTGTAATGAATGTAACAGTCAAAATGTCATCCACATGATGTTGATTGGTACATTGTAAGATTAGAGAAAACAACCTCACTCTAGTTTAAGTTTCACGGAGTTTAACTATACTATAGCTAAATTTATGGCACTGATTTCCCATTAATTTAAGGATGTGCAATAGACGTTCGCTTATCCTCTTTATACCCATTCCAACCTATCCACAATACTTTTCAACCTTAAACATGTCACTTAGTTCTATGGAACTAAAAAGAAGGAAACCATATTATTTTCCTATTATATGAGTGGTGTTAATGCGAAAAGATGTATTAATGCAAAAATACGTTATATGTACTTGTTTTAAGAGTCAAATATTACGTTTGTCGAATTATTTTGGTGATCAAATAGATAAACCATTTCAAATCAGAATCTTGAATGCATAAGCCAAACAACACCAAACAGTCTTGACAATCACATACATTGCATGTATACAACAACTAATTATAGGCACAAGCAATACAACAACTTTCAACTCCTTATTAACACAATTAAAACTGCCATGAGATGGGCCACTTACTTAGATTATAGATGCCCAAAATCACTCACAAAGTTGAGTTGAAATCTTATAAAAAGTTCACTATTAATTATATTTTAGAGTTCGATTACTTTATACCTTAATGATGGTAAATTAGTAATTTTTAATTTGTATTGTTTTATAAATCCTTTCACTTTATTTTGTACTTCTAAAGAAAGTAAAAACAAATATTCACAAAAGAAAACTCTAACTTTTATTAAGAATTTATTTATTATATAATGCCTTTTATAATAAATAAATTCTTAATAAAAGTTAGAGTTTTCTTTTGTGAATATTTGTTTTTACTTTCTTTAGAAGTACAAAATAAAGTGAAAGGATTTATAAAACAATACAAATTAAAAATTACTAATTTACCATCATTAAGGTATAAAGTAATCGAACTCTAAAATATAATTAATAGTGAACTTTTTATAAGATTTCAACTCAACTTTGTGAGTGATTTTGGGCATCTATAATCTAAGTAAGTGGCCCATCTCATGGCAGTTTTAATTGTGTTAATAAGGAGTTGAAAGTTGTTGTATTGCTTGTGCCTATAATTAGTTGTTGTATACATGCAATGTATGTGATTGTCAAGACTGTTTGGTGTTGTTTGGCTTATGCATTCAAGATTCTGATTTGAAATGGTTTATCTATTTGATCACCAAAATAATTCGACAAACGTAATATTTGACTCTTAAAACAAGTACATATAACGTATTTTTGCATTAATACATCTTTTCGCATTAACACCACTCATATAATAGGAAAATAATATGGTTTCCTTCTTTTTAGTTCCATAGAACTAAGTGACATGTTTAAGGTTGAAAAGTATTGTGGATAGGTTGGAATGGGTATAAAGAGGATAAGCGAACGTCTATTGCACATCCTTAAATTAATGGGAAATCAGTGCCATAAATTTAGCTATAGTATAGTTAAACTCCGTGAAACTTAAACTAGAGTGAGGTTGTTTTCTCTAATCTTACAATGTACCAATCAACATCATGTGGATGACATTTTGACTGTTACATTCATTACACTCTAAAAGTATTTACTTGTTTTGCTTATGTACGTATAATGCTTATCTCTTGCCACTTACTGAGTACGTGGTTTCGCTCATATCCCTACAATTATTCTCTTCTAAGTTAACTCTATAAAAAATTGAGATGGGAACACTAAGTGAGATTTAATCAACAAAAGCCGATAAACCACTTTGTTAAGCAATTGAAATAAGAATTTCAAGGTAAAGAAGGCATTATTCTTCAAGATTATTAGTGGACATACTTCTCTTTCACTAAATGCTGCTAGCTCGATTGTGAAGTCTCGTGTATATCAATGGTATATTATGGTAGCTATAGACTCTATGCCAGCATCGGCCATTAGTATATATGGTGAGACTATTACAATATAGACACTTAGAGCATGACATACATTGAAGGGACAAAAAGCCAATTTATAAGATTAGGTTTGGTTTTGAAACTCCATTTTCATCTAAAATCCTAAAATCATGTATCATTCTTGTTTCTTATCCATTTTTTACATATATGTAAATTTGATCATTTAAATTGTACTATGATTTAATAATATAAAATGAGGTTCAAGGGATACTTATGAGCCAAAAAGCAAAAATTGCATATTTGCTATATATGAAGCAAGTACACCTTGTACACTTTAAATCTTAAAACAATGTTACATTTAATGTCTTAACATTGACGATAATATTACATTTGATGTTTGAACATTGACTAATTTTCAATTAACTCTCTGTCCTTTTCATTTGTCAATTTTAATAACCAATTAAAATTTTGCAAGTCTATGTTACTACCTTAGCTAACACTATTGGTTATAGTTATCTTGGTAAGGTTTTAAGTCAATCATGTGTTAATGTGTATATATTTTGCTATATGAAAAATATTTAGATAAATATCACATTTGTACATAAATTTTACACATTTTCACAACTAACTACCTAAAATTTAAAAGTATCTATTTGTTATTTGAATCTTGCCGATTTTCAATCATGCGTTAACATGCATATATTTTGCCATATATATAATATTTAGGTAAATACCACATTTGTACATGAATTTTATACATTTTTATAACTAATTACTTGAAATTTAAAAGTATCTATTCATCACTTGAATCTTGTTGATTTTAATTAACTATTTGAACTTTGCCTATATTTGTAATTAATTACTTGAACTTTGATCTTTTTGCAATT